>KN835823.1:0-11330 GCA_000827255.1 Suillus luteus UH-Slu-Lm8-n1 | reverse complement strand
GCGCGTGCGTCGCGTTTGTCGCGCTAGTGTCGCGTTGCGTGCATAGTACTGTAGACTTGACCTGTATATGAAAAAGGGCCATTGTGAGGCTACTCAGGAATGAGTCTCTACACCGTCATAGACAGTTTTATGGTGACAATTAACAGATATGGTTGCCATACCAGTAGCACTACCAAAGGAGGTTAGTAGGTATGGTGTATGGTCTGGCCATATACTATACAAGATGTATTCCATATGGCCGTCGATGATACCTTTATGGTCTTTATGGTTAGGATTTTTTGGAAATGGGTGCCGTCACTTCTTGCCCTGAACCACCATGTCCTGCAATCACAATGATAACAATCAAAACAAGATACATGCACTTTACACTGATGAAAGCAGCAGTCTCTGTATGTTCCTAATAATATTCTATTGAAACTAGCTACTTGTTTTTTGACCCTCATATTCTCAATCATGTCCTCTAGTCCTACCAAGCTACAATTTCAAACTGTCCTTGGTCATGGGCACTGTGCTCAAAATACTGTGCAATTGACTGAAAGCATCACTGCCGAACTGTCCTTTGAAGGTAGTCAAAAAATGTCCGTGCTGCCAAGTCTAAGCCATGGAGAGCCAAGAAGTTGAAATCTACGCAGAACTGCTTTGATGGACTGACAGTTGAGGGTGACTTGGATAATGAAGGGAGTGACTATGCTAGTCTGTCAAGCTCACAGTCAGATACTTTGTTGGACTCTGATGATGAATCTGATGTTATCAAAATCATGAACAAAGAGGTAAGTTGAACTTCTATGGCTCTATAACATTGTTTCTATGCTCAATCTAACACAAAATAAGCTTGCTCACTTGTTGCCTTCAAAAACAGTTCCAGAACATCAAAGTAGGCAGAATAAGTGCAAGTACTTGGTCGAAAAATTA
The DNA here is from genome assembly GCA_000827255.1 of Suillus luteus UH-Slu-Lm8-n1. Taxonomy (NCBI): domain Eukaryota; kingdom Fungi; phylum Basidiomycota; class Agaricomycetes; order Boletales; family Suillaceae; genus Suillus; species Suillus luteus. The sequence goes on along the minus strand of KN835823.1, from coordinate 10,418 downwards.
ACTACTCAGACATCTGCCGGCGGCAGAGTTTTGGCCACTACACTGACCACTATACAAGAAAATCTCATTGACACAGAAGATACTGTACCTATCCAGAGTTTTGTACCCACTGTCAAGGTATAGTGCCATTTTGCTATCTCATAGAGTTCAGTCTTACCATATCATCAGGCTACCAAGTGGAACCCAATATATTACTTCTATGACATTGTCCAGTTGATAAACATTACTAGTGTTTCTTGGGCAATTGAAAGGTCCTCACCATCACATGTGCAATGAAAAGCAGTCTGAATGGTAAGTTGTGTCATATCTAGTATCTTTTCACTAATATAATGTAACTATCAGGCTTTATTGGGTATCTCAAGACACATTTTCCACCTATGTATTGGCTTTACCTCATCTTGAAGTCTTGTGGGACATCTCTGACTGAAGACAAGCTCAAAATGACCCAAGGTGAAAAAATTCTCAATCTGGACACAGCAGCAGCATATTTGACACAGCTTGAGCAAGCATCTGCAAATCTTGTTGATGCCTTCAATAAGCAAGTCAACAAAGCATTTGGCAACTGGAACCAAGAAAAATTTGAAGATCTACTTGCAAAATGGCTTGTTGCATGTGACCAGCCATTTGAAGAGGTTGAAAAACCAGAGTTCAAAGCATTTGTGGAGTACACCCACTGAGGCCCACCCCATATCTCTGGATAAATGACAATCAAGCGACATATCATGAAGATGGGTACCAAGACTATTGAAGGAATCAAAGACATGATTCAGGTATGCCAAATCATTCAAAAAGACTTCTGGCCTATTAAGGCTCTGAACGGACAGTGAAATTTCTCAGAATTAGAAATTCAAGTTTCAAAATTCGGATTATGTGATGCAGCCACATGACCACTGTGTGACTTCCTAGTGTCACAGAAAGTAACACAGATTTTTACAATCATAACACCCCCCCCCCACCCCCACCCCTCAGGGCCCCCTGCGTGTACGATAAACTGCAATATGATTCCTGTACATACAAACCTTTTTACTGATCAACAAGACCGATCATTGCTGTGGTGCAGTATCCAACAGCGGGAAGAAATCCGACAGTGTCACTTCGTTCTGTTGATTGTTTCCCTTATCGCTCAGATATCAGCACTATACCACAACCTTTTTCTAACTGCATGCGAGAACATCCCATACCATACCTCTGCCTTGACAGGTCAAGCATGGGTTCTTGAGCTCATGACAGGCCACCCAGACCAGATTCGGCACAACCTGGGTGTCAATTTACAGGTATTTGAAGAGCTGCTTGAAGTTATACGTACACACAGATTCCAACCATCTTGCAATGGTGTTTCCATTGAGGAACTACTAGCAATATTTTTGTACACCTGTGTCACTGGTCTCCCAACTCATTATGTTGGTGAGTGCTTCCAGCAGTCTCCCGACACAATCACAAGGTAACCAAAACCTATCGCACTACAACAGCACTAATCTCAATTGTTTGATTAGATATTTCAAGCAAATGCTTTTATTCTTCTCAGACAACCCCTTCTACTCCTCGCAAGTCAAATTTCCAACAGCGCATTCCCCAGTCCCTCCATCAATCCTTAACAACCATTGCTTTTGTCACTTTCATTGGTGCATCGGCACTGTCAATGGTACCCACATCCACGTGTTCGCATCACTCGTCGATCACGCCTACATGTGTAATCGCAAGGGGTATATCTCGCAGAACTGCCTGTTCATATGTGACTTTGATTTTTGATTTTTGCTTTATCTACTCACTTTGCGGATGGGATGGATTGTCTGCTGATGTGTCGCTTTGGAATGATGCGCGTCAACACGACTTGCGCATGCACGAAGGAAGGTACCTTCTTGCAGATACAGGATTCGGATCATGTGATGCGTTACTGGTCCCCTATAGGGGCATGCGTTATCACCTCAAAGAGTGGTGTCAGGCGGCTAACTTGTAAGTGCATTATTTTAATTGTTTAATCTTTTTTTGACCTGTATACAAGCCTGCAGAATGAAAAAGAGCTTTTCAACCTTCGACACTCCTCACTGTGCAATGCAATTGAACATATATTTGGGGTGATAAAACGCCAGTGGTGTATCCTGCAAATACCACCAGAATACAGCATGGAGATCCAAGCACTTATACCTATGGCACTGTGTGCCTTGCACAATTTTATTCATGAAGAAGACCCTGAAGTTTTCTACCAGGATTATGATGCTGACATCCCAGAGATAATTCATGCTGATGATGTGAATGGGGCAGCTCATGCTCATGTAATTCGGGGGAATAATGCTCGGGGGGAGCTCTCTGATGGGCTGCCAAATGCTGCTGAGAAGAGAAGAGCTGACACTCACCGTGATGAAATAGCTGCCGCAATGGGGGCTGATTACTTGACACAGAACCCTTGAGAGCGCAAATAGACACTGTAGTATTGAAATATGGAATACATTGTACATGTGCATATGGATTCGAAGTAAGCTACTGTCCATTTCCACAGAGTGCCGTGAGCTTCCTTTGGGCCCAAGCCGCCCTCCACAACAGCATAGTAAAGGCCACACATATGACCGCCTTGGCTGGATTCTCCGACAAATAATCAGACAGGAGCATAACATCATCCACTCCCAAACCATCAGTTTCACCAAGAGAGGCAATTGCGCACCCGAGGGAAGTTGGAGGGGGACGTTCTGGTTGTTGGGCAGCAGAGGATGTTGTCGCAAGGCTATTGACAACTTAAGGGAAGAACTGGGCAATGGATGTCAGGGCAGCGCTACCCTCCTGCTGAGCCTTCACAGCTACTGAGGGGGGGTGAGAACGCTTAGGCTGCTGCCCATCACTTGGTGTAGCATCGAGTTTGCGCTTGCCCTGGCTGGCGCTGGTTAGATCCGAGGAAGAAACATAGCTGGAAGTAGGAGTAGCTGGAGATGTTCTGATGTCGTTAGTAGCGGCACTGAGCTGCGCAAAGTTCATTGAGCTACTGGGGGTAGAGGGGGGAGAGTGCATGGCACCAGTGCGTGCTGGTGGTGTAGCTGGAGGGGGCATCATGGCACCACTGTGTGTTGGTGGGGGTATCATTGACACTGATGACAAAGACCCAGAGGCCCAAGAGGCTTGCTTCCTAGTGTGGGGCTGACATTTCACGAACTTTCCTTTGGCGGCGGTTGACATCAGCTCTTCCACATTGTTGAAGTGAGGGAATCCTTTGGACGTGTATGGTTTTGATTGAGGGTGCGCCTAGAACGTGGTTAGACCATCCCAAGGGAAATTTTTGGCAGGCTCACCTTAAGATGCTAGTCCCAGGCGCCACTGGTCTCAGGTGTGAGCAAAATACCATGCTCATCATTCCATGAGAAGCCAGAGAGTGCTTTGATGTTCTTGACAGCATTATAGCTCCTCTTGAGCTGCAATTGTGTGAGCCAGTGCAACTAAAAGATCCAGGGTGATTGAATTTACAGCGGCCCACTTTGATTTACAGGAGGATTGAGATTTGGGGGTGCCTTTTTGGGTGGGGAACATAATGTTGATATGAGTGGCGGCATCTGTGAAGACGGTGTTCTTGAAGCTCATGATATCCCCAGCCTCAGACTTGCAAGTCGCAAGAAATGTGATCAAAGCCTTTTCCTCCTCAAACTCCCAGTGTGTGGCAGATCTATGAGAGGCGGCGGGTTCCCTTTGTGAACCCATTGGTTCATTAATAGTAAAGAATCCATGAGACTGGAGGGAGCGTGTAGAACCTACACTCGAGGTATCAGAGAGAGGCATAGATGAGAGGGTACTGTGGAAGGATCTGGTACAGTAATGATGGCTCAGCCTCATCTTAGCCAGTGTAGATCAATTCTTATCGATTAACGTGCTCGGGCCTGCTGTGACACGGACGAACTAGGAAGTCACACGGTGGTCATGTGGCTGCATCACATAATCTGAATTTTGAAACTTAAATTTCTAATTCTGAGAAATTTCGCTATCTGTTCAGAGCCTAACAATCTTCATTGGCAGGAACTCAATGCAAAAGTGAGCCTTTCCCTTGATGCTTGGACTTCAAGCAACCAATTTGCTTTTCTCGCAATCATCATGCATTATGTAACCAATTACTGGCAGTCGGGTATGTCTGTCCTATCCTTTTGTGTACCCAATCTCAACTTTGCTTCAACAGAAGAACTTTTAATAGATTTTCACAAAATTATTGGTGAACACAGTGGCATGAATCTTGCCAAAGCCATGTGGAATACACTTGAACTTTATGGGCTCAAAGATTATGTTATATGATTTATCTACTCATTCTATTGTAGATCATGGGCATAGTATGTGATAATGCTACAAACAATGACACTCTCTGCTTGAATTTTTTGAGAAGAGGTGTACTAATGAAGGGATTGATTTTTCACACAAGAAAGCATGGATCCATTGTTTGCCCCATATTGTGCACCTATCTGCAATGCAACTTCTCGAGGGTATTAATACTATAAAGCCAGATTCAAGGCACAGAGAAGCTGCATACTAGGACTCAGTTACTGCTCCCATAGATTGTAAGCATGACAACAACACTGCACTGCTTGACAAAACAGAAGAGGATGATGAGCAGTTCAATACACTGCAGGGAGTTCTATCAGCTGTTGACAAGGTAAGACATTCAAAGTTAATAATCACATTGCTAACAAATGATTCCTTTCATTTAATAGCTTTGAAAGATTGTTTACTCAGTTCAGTCAAGCCCACAACGATGCAAGGCATGGCTTGCAGAAGTGACAATGTCACTCAAGAAAATGGAGAATGCTCTCAATCAAGTCGCACTCATGCTTATTTTGGATGTCAAGACCTGTTGGTTTTCAACTCATCAAATGCTTTGTAAGTAGTACTACAGTTCCATAACTTATGGTAAAGTGCTGATCAAATTTACAGGTCATGCATTGGATTTTCAAAAATCTATTAACAACTTTGTTGCGAAGACACGTGAACTACACAAATATGAACTTTCCAATGACAATTAGCAGTCAATTGAACTAATAACAGGGTGGCTGAAGGCATTCCGGTCAGTAACCACTCAAATGTCGATGACCAAGTGCCCAATGCTATCTTCAGCTCATGCTATATTCTGAGGTCTTGAGGAGTCACTTTGGAATGATTTAGCGAACCTTCCAAATTCAGCCCCTGCAAGATACAACTTGCATTGATCAATGCACATTGGAAACTCAACAACAACTTTTTGAAGATTGATGATTCACCATACTATGTCTGGGCTTCAAGTAAGTTTCACACTGAATTTGGATTTCAAGTTCAATAGCTAATCTAGTTTCAAATCAAGTACTGGATCCCTGCACCACTTACAAGGGTCTCTGTGATGACTGTGCTGTTGACAATGAAAATACATGCTCACAAATTGATTCATTGAAGAATGACCTACATGTTCTCTATAAAGCAGACTACGCCACTACAGTTGCACAGGACCATGTACCGTCACCATCTGCCAGCACAGGTCATTATGCAGATGTTTTGGATGGCAGGATGTTGGTGGATGAATTTGAGGAGTATCTAAAACTTCCACAAGAGGACTTTAACCTTTGCAATCCCATTCAGTGGTGGGCAGGTCACTGAGCACAGTTCCCGAACCTCTCTTAACTTGCACATGATATACTTTTAATACCTGGTGAGTATTGTTACTTTGCATTCCAGGTGTCTACAGTACTAAAGTTCTTTCTCAATAGGATCTGCTGTTGCTGTCAAACACATTTTCTCTGGTGGTTGTGACACTGTTTCCATACGACATCCAAGTCTCAAACCCAAGACTATCAGAACATTGATGCTTGTGAAGGGAGCCCCTTCAGTGATAAACTCCATGTTATATGGGCCACCCAACCTATATAATATCCCGTACAAGATGGGCTGATGGACCATGCGCCCATCCAAGCAATATGTAGAGTAGGATATTATAAACAGCTGGGCTGAGGGATATAAGGTAAATATTATTATATAGATGGGTAGGCAGATGTGGGGTGTATTTTATATACAGGTGGGCCAAGGTGAGGAAATGTCACATATATGAGTGGGCCAAGGGTGTGGTAAAATATTTATCACATAATCGGGTGGGCCAAGGTGGGGGAATATTATATAGACAGGTGGGCCGGGGGTGTGGTAAAATATGTATCACATAGACAGGTAGGCCAAGAGTGTGGCGAAATATATATTACATAGAGGGGTACATATATGGGTACATATACAGGTGGGCCTAGATACATTTCATAAAAACATACAGCTGATGTAGCCACCAGAGAATCAAACACTAAGGATACATGCACACTATGAGTGCATATACCTACCATCGACCACCAAAATATAAACCCATAAGCACAAAAACATGAATGAACCATGCCTAGCATTTGCCAATAATTGAGTCCAGAAGCTGTAAAACAAAACACCTGAACCCTGGTGTGCAGCATATCCTATGTGTCACACACCCGACAACCCAAAGCCCAAAACTCGCAAAATATTCGTCAAATGTCACAAAGTGCAGAACACTGAGTCCCGAGTGCTGGGCGCTATGTCCTGAAACCCAAAACTTGGAACTTGAAACTAGATGTTTAAAGTAGATATCACCCAACCTCTGGATACCTGGACACCCGAAGCCCAAAACTCAAACTACATTGTCGTCTCGTGACGTCATAGCCTATGAGAAAAATTTTAGCCAACCCAATGATGAACCTGTATCCACTCCTAATATTCCTACTCCAAGTAAGGGGGTACTGAAACCAACCGTTGTGGTTGACTCCCCTACTCAGACTGAGGGGGTGATAGATAATTGCAATCCAGCCACAAGCGAGGCACCAACACTTGTCAGAAAACCCCCCACACCAGTAGAAACTACCATCCTTCCTGCCAACCCAACTCCCAAACCTGCATCAGCTACTCCACCAACCCAACCTCAACGTTCAGAATGTGTCACACGTCCATCATGGAAGAAACAAGCAGTGGACATTCAGAAAGCCAAGTCTGAGAAGGAAAAGAATGATCAGAAGGCAAGTTTAGAAGCTCGGTGAAGGATCTTCAACTCAGCTGAGGGTGCAGCTGATATATATGTTGAAGGGAAGAGAATAATGTGTGATAGTTCGTCCCTTAGGGGATGCAAGAAAAGCTGGTGTCCACTGGTAACAACTCTGGGGGAATGCGTGAGGCGCTATAGGCACACAAAGCATGGGAATGTTGCGCGTTGCGAAGCGGAAGTGCATGAAAGCAGAAAGCAAGTGATAGTGAGACTTAATGATGTGTTAAGGCATGAGGTGCGATGCAGATGTAACCACTAGAGCTAACTGCTACTAGGGCTTGCGATGATATATTCAAAACATAGATAAAATGTGGTGCTCAATAGATGGTAAGTGGTAGAAGGTAATGTGTCGTAGGTGAAGTAAAGTGAAAAATAAACATGGTACGATAATGAAATAAATGATAAATGGAGAAATACACACCTGGGAACTTGGTTGGACATGGGAATAGGCTGTGGGAAGTCAGGCGCCCTATGGCGCTTAGGCGTGGGAAAGTTCACCTAAGGTGTGCGCAAGTCGCGCAAGTGTCACCTATGTTGTGTTTATGTCGCCTAAGTCGCGCATGTCACGCATGTGTCGCGTTGCATGTGTAGTACCATATACTTGTCCTGTATATGAAAATGGGCCATTATGAGGCTACTCAGGAATGAGTCTCTACATCAAGCCCAAAGGCAATGCAAAAATGACACCAACATGTCACCAGTTGAAAATACCACTGTTGGCAAAGTTGCGCAGCTTGCCTATCTCACAGCCCATGGTCAATGAATCCCAGAACACTTTCGGGCTGCATCTACTTGTACTGAGGCAGACCAATGGTGGAAGGCAATGCACAAGGAAATTGAGATGTTGGCACATGGGAACTAGTTGAGAAGCCAAAAGATCGAAAAGTTGTAGGATGTCGATGGACATATGCCCTCAAGTTTGGTCCAGATGGCAAAATCATGCAATACAAGGCATGACTCGTCGCACAAGGATATTCACAGATCCTAGGTATTGACTACGGTGACACTTTTTCGCCAACAGTCTGACTTGACTCGCTCTGTGCAATATTACACTTTGCAGCTTCACACGGATGGCACTGAGGACAGGACAACATCACTGAGGCATTTCTCCACAGTAAGATTGATCATGAAATCTATATGCAACAACCTGAAGGCTTCAGCAATGGTATGGAGAGAGTTGTGAAACCCCTACTTAGCCTGTACAGAATCAAACAAGGCTCACACTTGTGGAATAAGCATATGCACCAAGTATTAACCTCCCATAATTTCATCTGCTGTGCCTCTGACCATGCAGTATACACCTGCCACACGAAAATGGGCAGGTCAATCATTGTGTGGCATGTGGTGTTGACACAATCCTCAAATGTTTTAGGATGGATGGCTGCAATCCAGTACAGACACCAATCAACCCAAACACTGTACTATCAAAGGCTGATGGCCCCCAGACTGTTGAAGAAGCTACGGAGATGAAGAAACTACTGTATCACAAACTCGTCAGGGCAATCACCTGGATAGCAATGGTCCACAGTGTGGGCACAGGCTTGTGTTTTCAGATACCTGGTGAAGATGAAGCTGAAATGATGTGAGCCATTGAAGATGAGGAAACTAAACTGTAGGGAAAACACAGATGGGAAGACGAATGTAGTAGGTCCTGAATGCAAGATATGGCTCAACCTGGGGACAGCTACTGAGTTAAGGGAATCCTCTCTAGGTGAGGGAAACTCAAGTGCTAGAGGGTGCATAGACCTGTATGCATGGAGGAAAAGGAAGGAGAAAGGTTCAGGTGAACACGCATGAGGTACGCACGCATGCATGAAGAGGAGTGGGATGTGCAAAGTGATAACTTGCATGGATGTCATGTATAGGTCTAATGCGCGACGTGAAGGCGCATGTGGAGTTGGAGGAAGAAAGGAGAGATGTGTGAGAGGTGTCTACAGACTGATGGTGAATAGTCACGGAGGAGTAGTCTTATAGCTTAGAAGTGCTTTTGCATGAGGTGCGAAGGTGTGAAAATAATATGGATTCTCAGTCTCAGCAATTACACAGAGGAAGTAAGTGGGTGGAAAATCGACCAGGACCATGAAACACATATGTAGATTATATGTAAAGGGCGAAGCAACACTAGGCGTGCAGGCCCGAGGATGCAAACCGATTAAGCTAAATATAGTTGTGAAAATATGTAATAAGGGTTCATATATGCGCGAGGTGTGGTAGTGTGTACGAGTTTCTGGACATAGGTTAGATAAATGGGAATAGCATGAGAAAACACACCAGTAGACTCCAGTGGGACATGGATGGATGGATGGTTGCAAGGGCACACAGGCGCGCAAAAGTACTGGCTTGCGAAGTGCATTGAAGGATCTTCAACTCAGCTGAGGGTGCAGCTGATATATATGTTGAAGGGAAGAAATATGGGTGTGATATGTTCGTCCCTTAGGGGATGCAATGAAAGCTGATGTCCACTGGTGACAACTCTGGGGGAATGCGCGAGGCGCTATAGGCGCGCGATGTAACGATCAAGCCAGCCCTAGGCTTGTAGGATCATATACTGATTATCTGCTAAAAAGAAGTTACCCTTATCCTTAGGGGACCTTCCCTTTCCAGTAGGATCGCACTTCCCAGGATCTCCCTCGTGTACTGGAACGCAGTTGCCAAACCACCTCATGTCCTACCCATTGCCCTTAACTCCATTGGTGCGTCAGTTCCTATTTTCCTATTGCTAATAACCCGTAGGTACATATTACATGTTACCACTCGGTTGCCGGCGGTACTCTTACATATGGTATCCCCAAATATTTACCGTCGCTACTAACTTTGCCTGTACATCCCGGAGCTTCACACAGTAGAGTATATAGGATCAGGAGAATTATTTACTAAGGACTTCACTTCCCCTCGAGTTTCCGTAGTGTTAGTCACCTGTCATAGCCCTCTGCGGCATCCAAAAAGAATTAACTTAGTTTTTGTCTTGCTTTTACCGTTGAAACTTAACTGCTCTAAGTGCCGCAGATTCCTTAGACTACCAGTTGCCGGACTGCTACCAGTATACTGTAGTAACCTTACCCTTTGGATTCTCAATCACCGCCCTACCGGTTATCCTACCGAGACTTACTGTAGTTACCGAACCTTGGCCTGGCTGACTTTTATCCTCCTAGTGCTCATTCCCTAGCCAAAGCTTACCACTCGGTACCTTTGGTCGAGCCCACTTGTTCTGGTTTCCAGCAAACTCTTCTGTACAGCGTACTAAGAGATTATTCCACTTACGGTTCCCTAAGGGACGACTACCAAAGCTCGCTACCATAAGGATTTGCCTAAGTTCTTACTAACTTAGCAGTTTTCTCTTAGTTTCAGCGAAGCGCGGGAATGTCACATGTTGCGAAGCGGAAGT
>KN835821.1:0-11300 GCA_000827255.1 Suillus luteus UH-Slu-Lm8-n1 | reverse complement strand
GAGCTTGTGTTTTCGGGCGAGGTTCGGGTCGATGATAAAAAGATCGGAGTGGTCGACCTCAAATTCAATTTGACGTCTGACGAGCGCATCACTCACTTCAGTATGCGTGGACGTGCAACCGCCATCTTTCCAGTGGAGAGTGTGCGCCATCTTTCCAGTGGAGAGTGTGGCGCTATCGGCCCTGGTACCTCAGCTCCCTCGTCATAACTCTACTGACAAGCTCGTCGTCAAGCTTTATTGGCCAGAAGAGGGGCGCAAAAGCGAGATTGACATACTCCAGAAGGTGTATGAGATAGCGAAGAAGGATGAGGAGGGGAAGGTGAAGCACCACGTCCAAGAGTTGGTTTGGTCCCGCATGTTTGAAGTCACATTTGCGGCGAACATCAGGAGGGCGCTAGGAATTGACGATGCTGAAACAAGTCGGCGCGTCTTTTGCATGATCGAATTCAGAGAGCTTCTCCCGATCACGAAGCTGAGTAGGGATGAGTTCCTCAGTACATGGTGGCAAATCATTGTCTGTATGTGTTCTTCTATATCCTGATTGTCCATTCACGCATGCGGCACCAGGTCATTTTGTGCTCTGGAAAAATGGTGTCCATCACCGCGACATCAGCCCTAGCAATCTCATGGTTTACAAGACCTCAGGCGGTCGATGGATTGGCGTTCTCATTGACTTCGACTTATCATCGACTCAAGACGGTCCCTTAGGCCAGGAGTGCACAGGAACGGTACCTTTCATGGCGCTTGACCTTCTTACGGAGGAAGCCATCGAAGGTCAGGTCAAGCACCTGTACCAGCACGACGCTGAGTCACTCATATGGGTCCTGACCTGGGTCTGTATTTGTTATGAAGATGGCGTGTACATCGGCAAGGGCACGAAGATCCATGACTGGCTGAGAGTGGATGCACCTAGATGCCATGAGAAAAAATCTAGCTTCTTGGGTCATGGTCGTAAAGTGATTCAACCATCGTCACCACACGAAGTTATATGGGAGGTGGCGGAATCTTGCCTCGAGGCTATTGCACAGCATTATGTGCCGAGGAAGACACCCACGGTGGAGGATCATATTGTATTTCAGACATGGCTTAGGAAGAACATACTTGAGGCAAATATATTGTCGCCGGCGCTCCTAGATGTTCGCTTGTGAATTATGTTGTCTTCTTGGGTTCAGAACGCCCTGACATGCACCTATAGTACCACTAATCATTTGGAACGTCTAGACCCTGCCCTCTCACCGGTGCTCCTCCGGGCCGTATGGATGGGTTGAGTTCAAGAACTTTTCAAAGTGGCAAGCGGAGGCTCTGTTCCGCAACTTCGTCCTGTCCACGGATCAAGACAATGAGGTTTTAGAGGGGGACATAGAGGGAATTGACCTAGGGCCCACGATGCCTACGGCTCACTCGTCCCGAACGATTTCCCTGAGCTTGCCCTACCAGCGACTCACCACCTTCTCACATCCCATCGAATAACAGACATACAGCCATAAGGTGGCTCCAGAAGTCTGGTGACCCCCATAGTCTCGGTGAGCAGGTGGCCTTCCGAGTCAGGACTGGTGACCAGCCCTTTCAAGAGCCAAGCTGTCGATCGCTACTGCCATTCGAATCAACACAGCGACGCGAGACTCCGATCGAGACCGTAGCAAAGACTTTTCTAACCCCCGAAAAGGCTTTTCCGTCACGCACGTTCAAGTTACTATCCAAATTCAAAACCTCTGTCAACAGCTATTACTCGAGAATCACAAACATATTTCGTCGCTGGTGTGCCCAAAGTATTTGATCGGTCAACAAACGTGGCGGGAATTTAACACGAGTCTGGTAGTGCTGATGAGTGAAAGGATTGCAACTGACAAGTAGTACGTACTCGGACTCCAAGCATGTCCTTCTGCAATCAGACTTACTGGTCATATTAGCGGCACCAAAGTTCAGCATGACGCACAGAATAAACGCCAAAAAAATCATTAAAACAATCAACTCTATCTCATTGGGATACCTACAGGAGACGAGGCGCACAAAGGCGACCGACGCAGGTATTGATTGACAGTAGCTCGTAGTGTAGCAAATAAACAAGATGATTCACAGTGAAGGTGCAGGGTTGCTGAGCGCAGCCCAGGCCGGAGTACGTGTGAATTCAGCTAGGAGATCATCCATGTCGGGTTCTGGCTCTGATTCCTGGGAGTCGGTTGGAATGTCTGCAAATCCTGATCGTAGATAATGTTGAGCAAGCACTTTCATACATGTCCGGATGAATATCCACGTAGAGTCATCTTTGTGCGTGGCAGGACGTTCCCCACGATTCTGGAATTGATTCTTTTTCTCGCCACATGCCACGGCATCTACTGTCGCCCATATATCGAGGGGGCGCAATTCCTGTGGTAGAAGAACTCCCTCCTTGTAACGCAAGGAGATCCATGTGAAGCACCACATCAACGACTCCAGATCATGGCGATATAGGTGTTCCACTTCACCTCGTTGACCCTTTTCGGTGAGAAGATCGAGCGCCATGAACGGCATTGTTTCCCGTGCGTTTGCTGCCTCGAGGACCTGGCTCGTCCGCCAACGAGGATAGATCATAGTCGTTTAGAACGCCTATTTGCTTCCCGTTTTTCCAGTACCACATTAAGTTTGGAGGACTGACATCTCCATGGTAGATCCCTTCCTTCCATAGAGTAAGGTGGCCTGCACGCCATGTCAACGAAAAGCCTCGTACATACGATAAAAACACGTACATAGTATGCATTGATACCACACGTCAAAAAGCTTCTTGCCGTAAAGCGTCATGATGGGGTAGAGCTTATAGAATACGAAAATGTAGAGTACGCGACTCCCTGTGGCAGGCTCAGGAATGCCAAGTGATTCTTGGATGGTGGTCGTGGGATTTGTGAACGTGTGGTGCCAAAGGAGCTCAGGAATATGGCGTCTGACAGAGTCGTGCTCCCTCGCGATCTCCTCAGCCCCTTTTAAGATTTCCGGCTTGCTGGTACGACTCGCCTCTCCCCAGAAGATCTTGGCCACCATATCGTCCTGGACGTTTGGGTATTTCTTCGAGAGTGCTTCGCTAGTGACAGGGAACATATCGGTTGTCCGTCCTTGTAGTCCGTAGTACGTTGCTCTTTCGTCGTGACTAGTGTCCAGGACCTTGCGCTTGACGCTGAACCCACCCTCGGAAAGCTGCGCAGCAGTAGTGCCCGAAGATAAAACTACAGCCGGGCCGATTTAGTTTGACCTCGGAATAAAAAATGCAATGACTTACATGCAGTGTTGGACGCAGGTTGCATTGCTGGTGTCTGTGAAATGCTAAGCGCTGGGCATTTAGCCTTAAGATAATCCACCGGTAGATATTCTGGCTCGGCATGGATGTAGTCCTCTACATTAGACGAAGGGGGCGGTATATCGTTCTGCTGACAGATCATGTCCACAGAGGGCACAGAAGCACCTATTCCGCCAACCTTGATCTCTTCAAGACAAGACAAGCAAGCACGTTATAGTGAAATGGGGGAAACGAAGAGGATGAGAAAAAAAACCGGCCACTTTCCACTTCACATCCGGTTAACCAAGCAAATGTGGTGGACTATCATGATCGATCAATCTGATGGCAGTTGTGGACCCTAGTAGTAGTACAGTTCGACTCTCACGAAGTTCCTATCAACACATGTGGTGGCACGTGACTCAAACTTGACACTTTTGTCTTGAACTCGCGCCAGTGGCCAGGGGGAAGGTCACAAGCACCTTAGCACCACGTCCCAGAGTTGGTTTTGTCCCGCATGTTTGAAGATACATCTGCGGCGAACATCAGGAGGGCGCTAGGAATTAACGATGCTGAAACAGGCCGGCGCATCTTTTGCACCATCGTATTCAGAGAGCTTCTCCCGATCACGAAGCTGAGTGGGGATGAGTTTCTCAGCGCATGGTGGCAAATCGTTGTTTGTATGTGTTCTTCTATATCCTGATCGTTCATTAACGCATGGGGCACCAGGTCATTATGCGCTCTGGAAAAAAGGTGTCCATCACCGCGACATCAGCCCTAGCAATCTCATGGTTTACAAGACCTCAGGCGGTCGATGGATTGGCGTTCTCATTGACTTCGACTTATCGTCGACTCAAGACGGTCCCTTAGGCCAGGAGTGCACAGGAACGGTACCTTTTATGGCTCTTGACCTTCTTACGGAGGAAGCCATCGAAGGTCAGGTCAAGCACATGTACCAGCACGACGCTGAGTCATTCATATGGGTCCTGACCTGGGTCTGTATTTGTTATGAAGACGGCGTGTACATCGGCAAGCGCACAGGGCTCAATGACTGGCTGAGAGTGGATGCACTTAGATGCCAAGAGAAAAAGAGTAGCTTCTTATTCTCAGGTCGAAAAACCATCACACCGTCGTCATCACACAGAGGTATCTGGAATGTGGCGCGATCTTGCCTTTTGGCTATGGCCCAGCAGTATGTGCCGGACGAGGTACCCATTTTGGAGGATCAGGCTGTATTTGAGACATGGCTTGGGAAGAACGTGCCTCAGGAAAATAAAGAGTAATTTGTCGCCAGCGCTCCTAGATGTTCGCTTGTAAATTATACAGTCTTCTTCGGTTCAGAACGTCCTGACATGCACCTATAGCACCACTAATCATTTGGAACATCTAGACCCTGCCTTCTCACCGGTGCGCCTCCGGGCCGTATGGATGTTTGGGTTGAGTTCAAGAACTCTTCAAGTAGCAAGCGGAGGCTCTGTTCCGCAACTTCTTCCCATCCACGGATCAAGACCATGAGGTGTTAGTGGGGAAACTGGCAGAGGGAATTGACCTACCCACGATGCCCACGCCTCACTTGTCCCGAACGATTGCCCTGCCGTATCAGCAACTCACCAGCTGCTCACATCCCAACCCAAGCTATGCCTGACCCAGCCACACAGATTCAAATCATGGTGCGAATAATAGCTCCAGAAGTCTGGTGATCCCCATAGGCTCCGGCCTTCCGAGTCAGGACTGGTGATCAGCTCTCCCAAGAGCCAAGCTGTAGATCACTACTGGAATCGACGCAGAACGACGCGGGATTCCGGTCGAGACCTTAGCAAAGACTTATCTGACCCCCGAAAAGGCTTTTCCGTCACGCACGTTCAAGATACTATACTCCGAAGCGCACACTATCCAAAGTTCAAAATCTCTGTCAACAGCTTAGCTCTTAGACTCTAGGACCGGTTACTCACCAATTAGCAGTCGCCGTGCTTGCAGATTGTTAATCTGGAAGTTCGTTTCGCAGAACCTGCAAGACTCGGAAGCAAGCTGTCACGGTCGTCTGATATTTATGGGAACTCACGTGCAGCTCATCCTCATGTCACTGGCGGCTCAGCGCTCAGCGCTCGATTCTCATGACGCATTTAGATGGGGCGCCGCCACAACTAGAAATGAATGAGGTCTTTAGATATTTCGCCTGTAGCTGATAAAGATTGATTGGTCATCTTGCTTGACCTTATCTCACGTTTCCCTTGAACTTTCGAGTCGATGGACCTCAAACACGGAGCTTTGGTCGTGGCCCTCCTTGCGATAATTGGTGTAACAACAAGATTTACCAAGAAGAAGGTACGAGGACAACTCCCTTTACCTCCAGGTCCAAAGCCACTGCCTATCATCGGCAACTTGCATCGCATGAACACAGACTTTCCTTGGATCACATACAAAGAATGGAGTGATACATATGGTTCTTGTTCTTGTTCAACGCCTACCATATCTGACAGAGCTCTAGGCGACATTATATACTCTCGTATTCTCAACCAGGATGTCATCATCTTGAACTCTGAGGAGATAGCGCGAGCGCTTCTTGAGAAGCGCTCAAGCAATTATTCTGATAGACCCCGTTTTGCAACAATGGAACTGCAAGTAACACAATTTTGTACTTTGAGACCTGCTCATACTGCTCTTTAAGATTTGGTATTGCATTTAGGACGGTCATGCGAAGTTACGGTGATACTTGGCGTAAGCACAGGTAAGCATGGGTTGTACTACGCTGCTTGGTATTGCTCACGCACCACGATGATATCTTAGACGAATATACCATCAGGCCTTTCGGCCTGAAGCCGCTGTTATCTACAGACCTATGCAGCTTCGTAAGGCGCACCAGCTCTTGGTTGGGCTTCTCCACGACCCCGCTAAATATCAAATGCATCTGGAGACACACTCGGCATCCATTGTCATGTCTGCTGTTTATGATTACGACACTAAGCCCAATGATCCCCTTGTTTCCATGATTAGGGGAGCAATGGATAGTGTTATTCACGCCGAGACTCCAGACAAGGCGGCTATCATTGATTCCTATCCTGCTTGTAGGTGATGTTCACCATGCGAGAACATCTTATTAGAACGCAAACATAGTGACCTCAATACCTGCCTGGTTCCCTGGGGCATCATTTAAGCGTCATGCTTTAGAACTGAAGAGTGTCCTTAAGGACATGATTGATACACCATTTGAATATGCCCTTGACAGAATCGTAAGTACATATCATCTGAGGCGCGCGATGCTCTACTCAGGCGCTTAGTCTTCTGGATTGTCTGCCCCTTCCATGGTCTCCGAAGGACTCGCACGATTTCAAGGCGACGCATCGTTTGAGTTGGCGATTAAAGAGTCTAGTGCAACTGCATTTGGGGGTGAGTTTTCTTTAGCCTCTTCATGCAACCTTCGCTGACTGTGCTGGTAGCTGGTTCCGAGACCGTGAGCTCGCAACCGACGTTGCTTTGGAGTAACCTTTGGATAACTGTGCCCTACAGACTCATTCGACCCTACTGGTCTTCGTACAAGCGATGGTTCTCAATCCAGAAGTTCAGAAACGTGCTCAAGCAGAAATTGATCGTGTCGTAGGAACTGACAGACTCCCTGACTTTGGTGATCGCGTCTCTATGCCATACGTCGAAGCTGTCCTGCGTGAAACAATGAGGTTTTATCCAATTGCACCTCTCGGTAAGGTGCTTGCAAGTGTATAATCCGCGATCCCTTGACGAGCATTTCCTCAGGCGTACCTCACGCTGCTGTGAATGACGACGTGTATGAAGGATACTTTATCCCGAAAGGTGAGCAGTGAGCTCATGCGACAATTCTTTACCTGACACAGTCTCCCTCAGGAACATCTATCTTGACAAATATCTGGTACGAACAATTCTGAAACTTAACTCTTCTCCTCTGCAATTACTGTTGTTCACAGGGCGATGACGCACGACGCAACCAAATACCCCGCTCCATTCGAATTCAAACCCGAACGATTCTTCACGTCCTCTGGTGACCTGAATGATGATCAAGTCGCTCCCATTTGGGGTTGGGGCCGACGCATATGCGTGGGGCGTTACCTTGCAGATGCGTCGCTATGGTCTGCGATCGCCTCCATGCTAGCTGTCTTCGATTTCTTGAAAGCGACGGACGAAAACGGAAAAGATGTCGACTTTGAACCTCGATGGACCTCCGGAATTGCGTCGTATGTATATCTTACGGATACTGGCATGACTAGTACTGACGACTCATAGGCGTCCCGTGAGCTTCCCGTGTCGGATCATCCCTCGACGAAGTGATATGGACATGGAGAAGTTAACGTCATTGACTAGCACTGCTGTGTAATTCTTCGATTATGACTCATGTGCCCTTTTATCCTGATATTTTGTGAACATGTAACAGGCGTGCTACCAGCTTCTTTGAGTTCCCCGTCTCTACCGCTTATTCTGCATCTTCATGAGGCAATCATATGAGGTCACATTCCTCGTGTCTACATGTCATAACCTTGCGCAGTGATACTGATGAGAAATGCTTTCTCTTAGGCATTAGCGCGTGCGGGGATGGTCGGTAGAGTCAGAGTGTAACACAGAAGTCAATTGGAGGATAAATGTCAGTCGCTAATCATTCCCTGACATCGGAACTGAACGGTATTGATTAAGATCCTCGCTGCTTCAACTTGCAGGCGACTTTACACCGAACAAAATTCAAACTTTACACCACTTCATGATCATTCGTACAACAATCATACACTCGACTCCAGTCAAAGATTGATACATGGGAGGCGCTGTATTGTTCAGCATTTGCACTCTCCAGCCGCACATCCGCACCTGCGCATTGCGAATCAGCCTGCGTGCACAAGAGTAAAAAACAGTGCTACTCACGAGTCACCGCAATTGCAGGTGCTGGAGCCACACGAGGCTGCAGAAACAGGGACTTGGGAAACCTAAAATATTGAGATCAGACACGAAATGCGCGTGCGCTGCAAGAAGCAGGGCTTACAGTGTACATATTGTAATGGGTGGGTTGATGTATTAAAGGTCTTGAGGGACTGTCATTTCCTGCTCACAATCACAAGTCTTTTATACTTCGCTGTGTGTGGTCTTGTTAGCGATTGCTTAGAAGAAACGATGTTCGGTTCTGCAATCACTTGGCTTCCCTGAGTGATGTCTGCCATCATCCATCTAACTGCGCAACACACGTGCATCAAATATCAGGAGTCATTTTCCTGCATTCGCATATCCCCATCACAAACTTTAACCCCTAAACGAAACAAGTGAATTGTAATCAACGGGCATCAAGACATGCACATACCTGCAAGGCTGGCCAAGACCCAATAAATACGACATCTCCCTGACCCATGCCATCACATATTCGCCACCCTGAAGCCAACGTTGGGGACCTGCACAGCTTGGATGGCATCAAACAACACAAAGCAGACTCGAATTGTCAAGTGGTCCTCGTGTTCATAAAGTCCTTCCCTAATTGCGCCCGCTGACAGAGCGGTGCGTGAGTTTCGTCTCTGGGCAGGCGGTGTTGAGGAGCGCAGCCCTGAATAGGTCCGGGGATCACCTGCAGGGTATGCACAGGCACGAAGTTTATCGTTGTACCAGGTGGGTTTGGTGAGAGTTGCAAAGCTAAGCCGTTTCCGGTAGTACGCTCAATAAACGAACGAACGAGCCCACCGCCAGATGAAGCAAAAGGAAAGCAGTATAGAGCGAGAACGTACGCTCGTTTGTGAATTGTAGATTGGATTCCAGTTGTCTGGTACGAACAGGAAGCGCAACCTGCTTGCCTGTTACCGCGGTTCAGGTCTCCTCCAGTTTTACCAGCCTACGGTAGTACGGCCGTGGAGGAATTTATCAGCGGCAGCTCATTCAATACTGAGACAGAATATCTTAGAACCTGTTGAGATTCGGGAACAACACTCGAAAACAGCTTGGACTTGGGGAACAATTTTGACGAGTAAGACTAGCTGAGGTCTGTCTGACACCCGCTTGGAGAAACTTGAGTCTGAACTAGATCAAGCGATATTTGAAGCATGTATAAATTATGAAGAATCGGCGCTCTTGCTACACGGCGACAGTTCCTTGTGGCTAAACTGTGGTCGCAAACTGTATGCAAAAGTTGTAGAGATCAGTAGAATGGCAAGTTCAGAGTAGTATATTGCCGCTCAACGTTGAACAGCCGCCCAGCCAAGAACCAAAAAAAGCAAATCATTTGTCTATAATCGGCCGTTGAAATCGCAATTCCCCTCGAGAATATTGCTGTATGAGTTTCGTAGCGTCTGGGTCGCCTACGATGAAGCACCAGAGCTCTTCAGCAGCTCCCGTCATATCGCGTAATGTCTGTGTGAGCTCTTGTGCTTGGGATAACAATTTCCCGGTCTCGTTCTCTTCCACAAGTTCTGCCTCCAACGTGCGGGCTTGCAAACTATGTCTTTCTAGAAGTTTCAGGGCGTCCGAAATGACTGATAGCCGGAGTTGATAATCATTCGAGTTGTTCGTCAGGCTGGAGTAGAGATGTTCGAAGTAGTCCTGAGCATGAAGTGCAGTTGTCTCTGCTATTGCTGTTTGTATGTCTTTGATGCGTTGTCTAGAGTTGAATCCATCATTGCTGAAATAGAGAAATAGCGGGAGTCCGAACACATACTGTAAATCGGTACGATGGAAAGTATTATTAGGCAGAGATGACGTCTCGTGCTCACTCTCACTATCAGATGTCTCTTGTTCGGTAACATGACTCTCAGGCTGTGGCGAATGTCCGGAACTTGATATCGATAAGAGGACATGGAACCACAAAAAAGTATGCAGCTCACAGCTGTGTCATCTTCGCAGGCTCAGGTTGTTTTCTGTTCAGCTTGCCCACACGTCGTGCTTTGTATTTGGCTGCCATCTTCACGCTTATCATTTTCTTGTTCCTGTAACGAAATTCAGTTGATTGCGCCACAAGACTGGTCTGTCAAACTGGCCTTTCATAGTAGTCTTGTCTATATTTTCGCGCAGCAGCGGCTCTTTCTTCCGCTGTTGCATGAAGGCGGGGGCGACCCATTAAATATTCAGGATAATGAGCGTAGTCAGGGTGGTGGGAGATACGGAGTCAGCTTCGGTGTGAGTTGGAAACTCATGAGATGCAGTAGTAGTTATGGGAGATTTATTCGGAGACTAGTACAAAATAATTAAGTTGTTAATTGTCACAGAGCGTGACAGTATCACAAGCCAATGATTGATCCAACTTGAAGGCAGGCTATTTTGAACTGACGAAAGTACCAAAAGTCACCTCAGTGTGTACGTACGTATCAAATGAGAAGATTGCTGCGCAGGTTCAATCAAACAGCCTGCCAATTTTGCAAAGCGGTAAGCCGTGGCAAGTATTACATAACGGCAGTGCTGTCACGGCGTTGCGCTCTTTTTCCTGTGGGACTGCCATATTCTGGTTGAATGAGCAGCGGTGCAAAAGTGACTCCAAGCTGATGCAATTCATGCATGCTAGTGGAGAGGAATTAAGCAGATGAACGCCACCTGTGGATTTTTGGGCGGCCTGGCATGGCCCGAGGGTTAGAACGGGTGAACCTTCCTCCTTCCCCTTCCTGCTCCCCTTCGAATGTCATCCTGGATTATGCCCATGGCCTGTAATTTCACTGTTCCACTTCAAAGTGTTTAATCTTCTGGTCAGCCATATTCTAGACAAAATATGGAAGTTGAAATCCAGTGAGTGTCAAATACTTTTTGGTCGTCTGACTTCACAGGCGAACTTGTTACCGAGCAGTTGGCGAAAGCGCCAGAGGCAGTTCTTAGCAAGGTCCCTTTGGAGGCGCCGCCAATCTTTTGTCGTTGGCGAAGCTATCAACTTCGATGGGTGCGTGTGTCTGCGCGGATCAGTTGGATGGGCACTGCTTCTAACATGTCGGGTGATTCCATTGGCAGTGGTTAGTCGAAGGTTCTGTGGTGAAGAAGGATTTGGACGCTTGGAGTTTGAAGGATGAGTGGCATGACTTGGAAGGCGCGAGTCAGCTTGACTGGCCCGGCTCATAAATACTCCAGTAGAAGGCCATGTTGC
>KN835820.1:0-11365 GCA_000827255.1 Suillus luteus UH-Slu-Lm8-n1 | reverse complement strand
GATCAACGCATGCCTTGACGAGAATATCGTACCAGATGACTTCTTCCCCCCGGACTATGCGCCGGCGCGTCAGGTAGCCATCAGCGCCCTGAATACAGTGTTACTCACTGTGCAGTCCCTCGCACTCTCTTGGGAAGGCCTGAAGCTTTTATCAGAATGCCTGGAACATGCATGGAAGTCCCGTACAGACACAAATGCCAACGACGAACATTCCCCGCCTCCCTGGAACACTCGCACCCTGACGATGTTTGGTTTGTCGGGCGGCTGGGACATGTGGAAGTTCCTTAACACTCCCCAAGGATCCGCTTTCCTTTCCTCAATTTCTCACCTCACCTACGGATCCGATGATGATATCATAGTCGACGACCGCTCTTTTGGTCCCATGTATGGTGACCCCCCTCGAGACTACTACCTACCTACGTGGATGAAAAGCGTCCCGTGGCTTTCTTTCGAGAACCTTCAAACTTTCTCCATATCCTACCCGCATATCGAACCTCCCTTCGGGGGAGCCTTCGGGGACGATTTTGAGGATTTTAGCCCTTATAATCGGGGAGGAAGTCATCACGTAGCGCTGCTGATGCTGCCAGCGGCCCTGCTGAAGAACTACTATTGCAATATCCAGGGTTTATGGCGGATAAAACCATTTGCTTGGGTTGATCCTGGATATACGTGTTATAAAATCATGGAAAAGGAGAGTGTTCGTTTGAGGGTGTCTCATTTTACCATACAATTTTGCCAGGATCCGGACTTTAGTGATTTGCAGAAGGTTTGGGCAATGGGGTTGCATGTTTGATGGAGGGTATGATGAACATGACGAGGGACGCTATGAGATGAACTGTGTGTCATACACTGTAAATACCTGAAATTGAATACGATACCCAATAGATATGGTCAACCCTTATCCTGTGATCTAGGTTCTAGATTTTCGAATCGACAAAATTAAAAAAGGTAGGCTTTGATGAGTTATGAAATCAAAGAAGGCCGGTGTCGAAGGAGTTCTTTGCGAAGTCAATAAGTGATAGACACATCGAGAATACACGTCGAGTAGGGAAATGATTTAGCTTATGTAGTCTTCGCAAGTGGGTGTGCTTCTGGGACATTCTGATAACCACTTGCGAGGCATTGAGGGGTGGTCGCTCACTACGAATGAATCGAGTGTATGAACTGACAGAGAATGACCTAGCAATAAGCTTCATCTCCCGAACCTGCTTCTTCGAAGAAGTCACCTTAAAGGTTTTTTCGGGTGACAAGTGATTGCGCAGGTTGCACAATGACGTGTTACTCCAAGAACGTAGCGAGGAGCACTCTTACAGTAATGATCAATGATCTCTCAACGTGTTTCAATTTTACAAATTGTATATGCAAGTGACATCGGTGTGATAATATCTATAGACATATCATCAACCGAACACTCTCGAACGCCAAGGAACAACCGCAACGACTCACCTCGCTTTCTACATCTTTGCCTTCGTACTCTCCGGGCCATTCGCAATCTCATTCAGGATCTCAACAAGTGCCTCTCCAAATTCGTCTGGTTTCTCTTGAGGAATCTAGTAGGTTTGGGAGGACGATATCTTACAGCCCACTTCGACAGGAAAATAAGACGGAGCCACGTACCAAATGCCCTGCCCCCTTGATAGTCCGCTGAGACACCACCCTATGCTCTGCGGCGTCTAGAATCTCTTTCCTCGCCGCCTGAGATCTACAAAAAGCCCGTCACACCGCTGTCGACCACGAACGAAAAAGAAAACAGAACAACCCACACAAACTCCTCAAAATCTGCCCAAATGACATGAACCCCCCTCCCAGCCTCCTCCACCGCCCTACACGCACGCCCAAGAGACTCAGGCTCCACCGTATGTGATGTGCACGCATACAACGGGCTCTCTTCGTCCTTCCTCAACGTAGGTGTAACATAACTCTTCTTCTTCCCCGTACCAAGGTTCGACTCATTCGCTTCTTCAAATCCATGCCTCACATAACCGCTCAAAACCCTCTTATCCCACTTCCTCCAAACGCCTTTCCCACCTACTAGCCACCTCGTCAGCGCTTCCCTATCCGTCCAGCGATCACGTTTAGCCAGCGACCCTCGGACGTTTGCGGCTCCGTGGATCGAGCGAGGGTCAGTAGGAGTTAGAGAAGGGAACATCAATGTGGGTTCGACCATTATGAGAGCAAAAGGCGTAAGAGAAGGGGGCATGGATGTGAGTGCAAATATCCAAAGCGTGCAACTCCCTGAATGAGCGATTCCTACTACTGTACTGGATTCGAGCGAGGGAGTGGAAAGAAAGGCTCGGAGGTAGAGTGCAAAATCTTTCGTTGCTTGAGGTCATGTTAGTATTGGTAGTAGTACATAAGGAGGAGGAGAAAAGACGTACTGCACATCGCCTTCCCAGCTGCCTTGCGCGCATCAAGCACGGGACGATTGAGAAGTGCCGTTTGACCATGGTTGGGGAGGTCAAGCACCCATATGTCTCGGATCGTAGCGCGAGTTTGTGCGTGCGATAGTAGGCGAGTGATAGTAGGGTCGTACTGTTCCTTATCTGAGACAC
Organism: Suillus luteus UH-Slu-Lm8-n1; assembly: GCA_000827255.1. Taxonomy (NCBI): domain Eukaryota; kingdom Fungi; phylum Basidiomycota; class Agaricomycetes; order Boletales; family Suillaceae; genus Suillus; species Suillus luteus. The sequence goes on along the minus strand of KN835820.1, from coordinate 8,813 downwards.
ATTTCAAGTCAGGGTGCGAGAAATGCAGGGAAGAACTCACGACTAGCAAGTCCGTGCGTGAAAACGAGTGTGAGACCGTCTTTGGCGCAGGAGACGGGGTAGTACAGTGTGGAGCACTTGAGTTCGACTGGGTCTGAGCCTAGAGTCGTGTGTAATGAGAGGACGTGCCGCTCAGGCGCCGGAAACTGGGACATTTCGGCTTCTGATTTTCAGCTGACCTATAGGACGCTTGTTAGAAGACGACAACTTACTTGCCCTATGAGATACAAACTGATAGAGGTACCAAGGACAGCGCTACTATGCAGTAACGCCAGTCAGCTTTCTCCCCAACCATGTTGGCAAGGAAGTTCCGGTTACTTCGGTGAGTCGCATCTCTCGTGGAAATCGGGTAATGATAGCCGGCTGCCGTGGACGAAGGATGAACGTCACGGTTGAACTTGAACCTGCTCGTAGAAATATTGTCTCAGAGGTGTATGTCGGTCATCGAACGTATAAGGGATTGTTAAAAATCAACTTTATATGTCCAGGACCCACTATTATGTCGAATTCGTGCCCACTGTTCGAGTGTGCGGGGTTTACTTTTGGTACGTCGGCCGTCAGGGACTTGAAGGCACAACTTGATGTGCACCACTCCCTATTTTCGTAGAGTCTCGTGCGATGCTCCGTGTCTGACATGTATGTGGCCACATCAAGGGACAGAGTCATCGTTTGCGATTGCGCGTGGCATATGAATTCGTCAGAGTCAAATTTTTTTAAAGTTCTTCGTCTTTTATTTTGTCTACTAATAGTGTTCGAACGACCTTGTCTTGGCAGAGGATGAGTCGGAGAAGGGATTGGACTTTGCGCCACTGCCACAGTGGCGCGCTGTCACGGTAACTACTAGTACTCGGGCTGCGCTTGTACGTCAATCCCTGAAGCTTTCCTGAACAAGTCACGGTACTTCAGTGGGTCCGATGAAGGGATGCGTCAGTGACTGGTGACGGCTAAATTGTGAGTAAAAAAAGCTCAGACGTCATAGACTAAGTACTGGAGTAGGAACCTACTGAGTTGCAGGCCTTGTCACTGATACGCAAGCTCACCAGCTGTAATAACACTGCCAGGTGCCACCAGTACAAAATTACAGAAGTGCAATTACTGCGATTCAGGGTTTTTGCATCTGTACGGCATTGTAATGTGTACTTTTTGATCTTTCATACTCAATTTGTTTCATGTTTTAACGTTTCATCTCAGGGCTTTAAGTTTCAATTTCAATTGAGGCATCATGTTGTAGCCAATGCTAGCTAGGGGCCGTGCACTGAGTGTATTATAAGTAAGTGGATTTTACCTTAGCTTATCTTGTGTAACCTTCCTCCGGTACAGCGCCACTAAGCCACCTTCCAGCTTTCAGCAATGGGGGGCATGTCTGCATTGTCAGCTCAATTCATAGGTAGGAGCAACGCATCGAAAATCTGCTTTGATTTTCCCGAGTACATATTGACGTGCAAACTTCTAGGGCTGACGATCTCTTTCGTGTCAGTCTGTCTCTGTTGCTGAACACATTCGACACTAACTTGAATGGCGCCGACAGGCAACTAGGTATCGCTGCTGCCCAGGGTTTATATTATTATCGAGTCTTTCCTCACGACAAACGACTGCTCAAGTATCTCGTGAGTACATACAGTATTGCTTACATTCCACAACTGAGGACCTTTAGGTTGTCACTGTCTCGTCTGTTTTCTATCACGCTTATTGTATGCATCATTCAACTATTATCCAGGATTCTGAATACCGCCGGGACGGTATTGTCTAGTTTCATGTACTGGTCGTTCGTCTCCAATTGCTTTCGAAGTACCTCCCCAAGGTGTCAGGCATGGTGAGCTGTCTCACGTGCATAGTCATGATGTCTTCCGGTTTAAACTCGGGTGCAGGGACACAGCGGTGAGCAAGATGCTTCTACGCTCAGATCCAGCACACCCAGTTTGAACTCAACCTATGACAGGCGATGATCCTTCTCTTTGTGTCTGTGAGTTCCAGAAGTATCCTCGGGATCATCTATTCAAACGTTATTTCCAGATTACCTTGCCATTCACTGTGCAAAGGTACCGCGCCGATCGCTATTATGAGTGATGCTCACCTCTTTGCGCCGCAGTTTTTATTGTCACCGTGTATGGATAAGTAAGTCATCATGCCTTGGTTGTGTATCACTTGTAATTCAGCCGTGTATGCAGTCAGTGGTAGAAAACTCTACGCCACCATACCGATAGTAGGTATTCCCTTGCATTAAGAAGATCCTTGGACTTACCTCGGCGAGCAACAGATTTTATTTGCGACTTCGTCTTATGGTGAGTTTCATTGTGCACTGCATCTCGGTTGTACCCTCAGACTTGTTTATGATAGTGCTCGGTCTAAGTCAGTTGGCTGGACAGTGCTCACTTTGTGCATGTGACTGACGGTTTCTTTGCATTCAGTACTTATTCCACCGCAGTGAGTTTTTTATTGGTAACGCTCGAAGTACCCAGTTCAATGGTATATCTAGGCAGGCCGGGGCTTTCGCGAACGATGCAGTAGGTCGGAGTATTTCCCTAGATGCTTTCCTGACATCTTTTTGGTAGATTCTCAAAATATCTGCCGCAGCAGCTATTCAGAGCATTTCGTGTGACTTCACGATCAGTTTTTCCGTCTACTTTTACCTACGCCCTGAAAGAACTGGTGTCCGCCGGTGAGTCTATGTACTGCAACCTAACTGTCAAAGTATTCACCTGTGCGATGTAGCATGGACACCCGTATCCAGAGCATAACTCACAATTTCATCAGCATGGGCTTTCTTGTGTGGCAAGTCTTGTCCTGCTTTGATGCAATCCTCACTAAGCACCTTATTTCGTTGCATAACAGTTTGTTGGCTATCAGCATATGCATCTTGGTACGCGGCATGATCTATGCAAATCTTCTTACCTAAGGTGTAATGCCAGTACTGGGCGGGTGCACCCGCTGCCATTGGAGGTGTAGCTATGGTTCTCAGAAGCTGTGAGTGATGTCTTCTCCTGAGTTACTATTGTTCCAGAGTCTGAAATGACATGCATCAAATAGCATATACAAATTCGTTCCTGGCCTTGTAGGTGACACTACGAGCCGACCATCTACATTAACTCATGGTACGATTACTAGACTCAACGCCAGGCAGCGACCTGATAGGCTTCCAACGATGGAAATCGAACTTCCGACGTCTTTAGTGCACAATTCAAGATAAAGCGGCCACCCTACCCGTGTCGAGTTCCAGATCTTTGTGTCCTTGTGAATATAATAGCTCAACACTACATAGGAACATGAGCCATCAACTACCTGTCCTTTTTGGCTGATGACTTTACAACACTGACCACTCTGTCAACAATAAATATTGTATACAACGAATTGTCATTCGGTCTTCCGCATGATACTACTGCAGGCAGGAATCACATCAAAGGCCTGAAGGATTGCAAGATCACCCGAAAATTTTCGACGTCAATTACATCATTGCAATTGGAAAGGACTTGTAAACGCATCGCAAGGCCCTACAGGGGCCATAAACGGGCATTGTGAAAATGCTGTGGTAATTGCCGCTATGATCATCTGGATCCTTTCGTGAAAAAGCTAAGGACTCTGCGCATAGCAGAACTTTCTAGCAATTGGTATACTCTCGGCTTCGAGATCTCTAACTCGGAGATATAACACGAATACCTGATGTACATAAATGACGACCTAAATAACAGCTAAAAGGCTCGACGCATCCCAGAGGAGGAAATGACTCGAGCGCAACAGCGAAAACGACATGTGCTCCCAGTAAAGATCGCACCCTCGCTCCTCATACGTCTGAAATAGTAGAGGACAAAGGCGTTCTCAACGACTTCAAACGGAATTCGGGGAAACGGGTATATGCGGAACACATACAGCAGCCGACGAGTGCCAACCAGCTCCACGTCGGTGCCAATCATGGCTCTGCGTATCGTCGGCCACTTAAAACACGCGTATCGCATGCTAGAGAAGGGCTCTAGCAGTGCAGAGAACAACGCAAGGCAAGAAAACCCGACGCGCTTCTCATCAGCACCGCCGAATCTCATATCCAACCGCTAACAAATGATACAGCCGCCCTCCGCTTTCTCAAGTCTTGCATCGAGTCGTGCGTGGAGGGTGCCGTCCGGTGCGAGGTAGGGTGTTTTGCTATCGGGAGGGAGTTGTTAGCGTTTGTTGGCGGGAAGGGGACGCGAGAGGGGACGGAACGACAACGTGAATAGGGGAACGAGATAAGGGCAGGAGTAGGAATGAAATAGATGACGGAGAGAAACGAAGTAGAGAATGAATCGGTAGGGCATCGGAGAACCAAGGACGAAATAGACCACAAAGAATACTCACTCCCACCCAAGATCATCGCTCAACACTCCAACCAATGCATTCGTATATCGTGTTCCTTCCTCGGACCACACAGCTGGTTGTGGAATTTGTTGTGAGCTGGGGTTAGATAATAAGTGTGCAAATAATGGTGAAAATGAGAGAAAGAATGTCGTGGAAAAGACATCAGCCCACACAACACACCTCGCAAGAACTAGACGTACCTAGAACCGCCAACGCCACCCCGCCCAAGATCCAACACATTAAACACACACCCATCCAATGTACGATGGGCAAGTCGACTCGCAGATTGAAGTGGTATCTCGACAGGCGGTTTTGCTTGTGTAGGGGAGGTAGGTACTGGTGTTGAGGGGAGAGATGGATACCTTGAGTGGGCGGGTGAAGACGATTCGAAGGGTAATGATATTGAGGACGATCGAGGACAAAAGACGTCAATGACGAGTCTTCCGTCGACGAATGTAGGCGGGCTGTGCTCCATAAGACTGAGTGCAACTCGCCAGGGTCCGATCCCCGCACCACGAGTTGTAAGGGAGCTGGAGAAGGAAGAAGGGGAGGGTAGAGAGAAGAAAGTGAGTGACCATATGCGTCCTGCAAGAATGAGTGAAGATGAAAATAAAATGAGAGAACGCTCACCTCGTGCAATGAACTCCACATTTACCAAACCAGCGACACGCATTCGTTTTTGCCAGAGACGTATTTTGATAGATGCGCTAAAGGCTGCTTCACCATCGACCTCGCGGACGTCGATGTCATCTGCGGATGTGGAGCCTAGAATGAGGGTGTCTGAATCTTGTGCATTAGGCCATTGATACAGAAGGTAAAACAGCGTACTCACCCGCTCTGGCAAGAGTAGTTATAAACGGCAGCTCTCCCCTGCGAAGCTTCCCAAACAAAACTTGATCGCCGCTCGCAAGACAGGCAAGACGGATGTCTGCAATACAAGCATTGTTGAGTGGACCTGCGTATTGGAGCATATCAGGGAGGATATGGGCATGGCGATTGAGAATGGCCCAGTAGATGGGAGTGTGTCCTTCGAAGGTGGGTTGTTGGAGAAGAGTGGAGAAAGACGAGGGAGATAGGGCAGATGCACATGAAGCTAAGATTGGGGCAGCAGCAGAGTTTTCAGTAGTGGTTGTGGCAACGAGATCGTGGAGAAGGGAGATGACAGTTTGGTGTGTTTGCTTGATGCGAGCATTTGGAAGAAAGGAGAACCACGTTGAGGATGATGAAGGGGCGGTCGGACGGGGCGCCGGACGGGGCGCAGTTGGTGGTGAAGGACGAGGTTTTTCATCTATGACGGTGGACGAAGAGGCGATGGTGATAGTGTCGTAAGATGGAGGCAAGTCAGCTTCTTCGTTATCGATGTCATCGAGGTATTTGTCAAGCACGACCATTTTCAAGTTGGCGCTACTGGACGTGATGAGGAGAACTAAAGTTATATAGTGATAACGACTGCGGGCTACGCAGATAGCTGCGCAACTTGTAGGCGCTTAACTGCTGCGCGTGACTGACAGTAGTGGGAATGACTCGGACTCGAAATACGACGGAGCCAGTACATACGAAGACCTGTTGAACAACATCTAGTACTCACCAACTTGTAGTACTGCCTTATCAACACAGCCCGATGATAACTAGTCATTGAAGATTTACAACACGCAAATCGCATCGTCGGCCATGCATTCCACTCGAACTATCGGTCCAGAAAGTAAATTTGCATAACCCGTCGAAGGTGTTTTTGAGGCTTTAGCTGGGATTTGCGTGAGAGTTGGTCATAGCCTTGGTATCGGGAACGTCGGGATGTAACTTGGCGAGGAACTAGTAACAAATCCCCCGGGCCCACGACAACCGAGTGAGTCTCGTGCATGGTTCTTGGTTTCAGCGTAACAATTATACAATTCTTTTCAATTGTTTGCTTTGTTCAGTGTTCACCAAAGGTCTTTCACTGACAAGGCATGCGGTCATCGAGCACCTGCTTTTATTGCATTCACTGAATCGAGATCACGCTGCAGCTCATGAATCAAAAAATTACCATCCCATGCATTGGCTATGAAAAGTCTATAGTAAGAAGGAAACCCGATTCCAAACGAGTACATATACAAGTAAGTCATCACAACCTCTCATCATCTTCATAACATCTGGCACCCCTCCGAGTCATCAGTCAGCTAAACCGCAGGCCCAAACTTTTTCCCATGTGAAACCAAACCTCCGAAAGTGACCCTGACCATGCGTAACCTTGAAGGAAAGACCTTTCGTTGGAGCACTCTCCTCTCCAGGAGGAGTCCTAGGAAACGGCGCTGTTACCCACGAGAAGGATCCAGGGTTCTGCTTGTACAGAGGAGCAGACACCGTGAGCCGTTCCACGTGCAAGTCTACTCCTTGATCGAAAGGTAAACTCGTCTCGAGGAGGCCCAGACTCGGATGAGGATAGACCACCGAGAAGGTTTCAAGGCTATTCATACAATCCCACGGAATTTGGCTCATCCAAGAACCCAACGGGAAATCTGGGGATTTGAAGCCCTTGCTGATATTGAAAAAGGTGTTCGAGTCAAGGTTTAGCTCGATCAGGTAGGTGAGATGGGAGATTGATGCAAAAAGAACAGATTTTTGGATGAATTTGAAGTATTCATGGAAGCCGGCCTGGTGCTTTACCGTTAGAATCAAGGTTTTCCCAGAAAAATGGGAGGGTCTGTGGTCGCCTTTCAAGGAAATAACAATGGAAGCCAAATAACTGCACTCAATCGCAAGTGTCGGCACAGCGAGTAACACCGGAAGCAGCGTGATTATGGACAGTTTGGGTGAGTCAAACATCCAATCTCCTGTAGACCTGCTAATCCACAACCTCTGCACAGCGGGGATATAATCGAATGCAAGATGACTTTTGTCCTCGGTGTACTTTTTCTGCAACTCCAGGGCAGATGCGAACGCTTCTATATTGCGACGTGTAGGGAGCAAGACGGTGTCCAGGAGTTTAGGGAGGACGGTGTGTCTCACAAGTCGAGAGACGAGACATAGGGAGAGGGCGTTTGCATAGGGATTTTGATCATTATATTCCTCTTTCTGGGAAAACGTCGGCTTGGCCGCGTACTTGAAGATGATGAGGGCAATCTCAACAGGAAGGTCGCTAAATGGAAAGCAGATAGAAGATTTCATGATGGGTTCGGAAGATGATGAGCTGGTTAGAAGGAGCCCTGCCTTTAATACTTGTCTCGATAAGTGTGGCCCACGTCCACAATAACAGATTGACCTTGTGGGTTGGACCACAGTTTACGACCCGGTGGCCCAGAACAAATCTGAAGTCATTGTTCCACTCTTGCCCTGTGGAAATGACTATTTCTCAGTCGCCACATAATATTATAATACAAATGCGGATGCAGCACGAACCACAGAGCCTACCTTCCGACCAGACTTGATGGCATTCATTTAAGTGGCACGGCTACTCTTACTACATAGTAATCCATTACTGTCCATAGTTGGTCTTGAGTTGGTCATTGGATTGAGTCAACGGTTCCCAAACAAAAATCACTACACCTGAGCTCTAACGCTAGCAACAGGTAACAAGGATGCTCAGTGAAGTGAGACAGCAAAACATATTTCCAAGTCGAATTGACCACCACGTCTGTGTGAGCTACACTTATCACCAAGTAAATGCAAGCACTGGCAGACGTACCCAAGGGATCGATGAAACCGCAAACTTCGACGAGTGAACGTCCCTGCGCAGGTGATTAAGTGTGTGAGCTGCGCCTCTATCTTGCGCCGCTTAAGTTGGTTTCGGGAAGGTCGGGATGTAACTTGGCGAGGAACTAACAAATCCCCCCACGAAGCAACTCTTGAGATACGTAGCAACCGAGTGAGTCCGAGAGTCTCGTGCAAGGTTCTTGTTTCAGTGTAACAATTATACAATTCTGTTCAATTGATTGCTTTGTTCACCAAAGGTCTGTCACTGACAAGGCATGCGGTCATCGAGTACCTGCTTTTATTGATTTCCTTTCACTCTCTAGCATGATCACGCTGCAGCTCATGGATCATAAGATCACCGTCTCATGCATTGGCTAAGGTAAGTCTACAATCGCAAACGAGTACATATACAAAAAAGTCATCACAACCTCTCATCTTCTTCGTACCCCTCATCAGTCAGTTAGACCGCAGGCCCAAACTTTCTCCCATGTGAAATCCCACCTCTGAAAGTGACCTTGATCATGCGTAACCTTGAAGGAAAGACCTTTCGTTGGAGCACTCTCCTCTCCAGGAAGGGTGATAGCAAATGGCGCTGTCACCCACGGGAAGGATTCAGGGTCTTGCATGTCCACGGGAACAGACACCGTGAGCCGTTGCACATGCAAGTCTACTCCTTCTGGTCCGAAAAATGAAGCGACCTTGTGGGGGAGACCCAGATGTGGATAGACCACCGAGAAGGATTTAATGCTATTCATACAGCTCCACTGAATGTCGCC
>KN835819.1:0-11404 GCA_000827255.1 Suillus luteus UH-Slu-Lm8-n1 | reverse complement strand
GAGCTCGAATACCAGGGCACGCACCACTACCAAGCATAAAGTGCGATTTGCATTGGATGGGGATGCGCGACCTGTCCAACGAGAGCCTTTGATACTCCGCGTGGATTGGCTTGGGTCTCGTGTTGCGTTTGGGGGGCTCTTCAAGGATGAGGCCTTTGCGAGGAGGAGAGTCATCCCGGGTGCGAGAGAGCCATCTGAGACGTGGGTTGTGAAGTTCCAGAGCCTGTCATAATAATCATGCTTGGACGTAATATAGTATTTACCTTTTATTATGTACCCGATTTCGAGATATTGGGATTTAATGTACATCCGCGCTATTCTTCATATGGCAAGGTTTCCCATAACAACCAAGGCCAAACATTTTGATTTTGCGCGCATCCTATTCACCCACAGCTTCCCAAGTACTGGACTTCGCAATGACTCGATGACAGTCGTAGGATTACAGCACCGTCACGGTTCTAGGTCGCCCCCGAGGTCCGTCGTGGTCTAACCTTTCAAATCAACCAACTTGAAATCAGCTACTCCTACCCACTTTCGAACGCCGCAAGTACTCGCACAACGCACCATAGTAGTACAACTAGTACCTCTTGAATCTATACCTCCTCATCATTGTAACTCTTGCACTGAATGAGGAACAACCCATGAAATTGGGAGTCTAGGCGCCGGAGGGTTGAAAAGAGGAAAGACGGCTTTAGCCGCGAGGAAGATGTCAGCACTGGCACATGTCCGACGCGTACGTGATGAAAAGCTTGTCTCGTGTCTATGTAGAAATCGGAAGTGGGGATGAGCATTGCGTACGCGACGGACATACCATAATGGTCAGTACACAGGAGAAAAAATAGTACTAGCATCGGTAAACGTTCCAGCTCCATTATTGCACCAGTGCTATCACCACACTGGCCGGGACGACTTCGTGGGATGCGCCCGACCGCCGGTTTTGCGACTTGGCTAAATTAACTGATCCAGCTAGTTCCGTTCCTGGAGTTCGTCAGGCTACCATGTGTTGGTTCGGACTTCCACTCACTTTTGCCAAAGAAAGAAGTGACCCGTGAGGTGATCGCCTCTTTCTGGGAAATCGACCCCTTACAATGAGCCATATCCCGCAGTTGTGCTGTGCCACACAGCTAGTCAGGAACTTCGTCGGTGGTCGCGAACTTGGGGAATACGGAAATTCGGGGCCAAACTAACGGTATGTGATCAATGTATGCTATCGTTATACTAGCAGTCTCAATACAAGCAACGTTCTTTTGATATGCCGTAATTTGGAAATCACTAGGTTCGTCCATCACCCCAAACGTATTTTTGCAGTAGCAGTGCTCGTTCAATGAAACATAAGGGTGTGCCGAATATAGCTTCCGCCGAGTAACGCAGGACATCCCATCGCATAAAACCCCTTCCTCATCATCCCTTGAGCATCCCAAGTCTCCATCACCTCCCCCCTATGTTTTCTACGGCTCGCCCCTCTTCGCGGCACCAGTATCTTGCCCTCAGTCCCACTACCTCGCCTCCAGCCTTGCACAATGCTCGCTACGAAGGATGGGTTCGCCCCCCAATACAACTTCCCCGTATTGCTGCTATTGATACCCCCTCGCGCCATCCCTATGAGGTTACCAATAGCCGTAGTTGCAATCCTTAAACCTATTTGAACTCCATGCTCACTCGTCAGTAGAACCTCATTCCTACGCAAGTCACCGGGCCCCCATAATTTCGGGGGCGCAAGGTGATTTCCTTTCGATGATTATAGTATTTTCAAGCTTAATTTGTTATTAGCATCTGCTGTTATTATGGGCCACCGAAACGTCCCTCATTCATGGACATGGAACGGTGGGTTCTCCGTCGCCATCATGTGATCTAATTTAGGTGACGCTTATGCTCTATCTCTCCAAGGCGCTTCTGATGTGGACACCAGAACTCAGCATGATACAGAGGACGCGTGGTCCCTATGTAAGCGTCTACATTCGTTTTATTAGCTTGCAAGATGTTCATTTGTACGTTTTCTTAGATGGCCATTCTATACGACGAACGAGGTCATCAAACATCAATGGCACCCAAAAGGGTATAGCTTAGACGCATTTATGGTTCTGGATTGATTCTCATGCCTCCCACCAGCTCACCCCCAACCGTTTCTCGCGCCCCCATACATCCCATTGATATACGACCTGCGCCATCCGCCTACCTCTCTCCGTTTTCTATCGTCATCTCCATTTGCGGGCCGCGGATACGAGTCCCTCCGCGTCCCACTCACGCCAGAGAGGCCTAGGAAGATACGGCTCATCAGCCCAGACTTTCCCTGGGCATTCTACATCGGCCCAAGCGCCGGAGAGGAGGTTGTGACGTGTCTTGATGTTTTCGTCAACCTGTACTCTGCATTGCAGTGCCCGCTTACTGACACCGAGTGGGGCATAGCTGGGGACGATAAACGTGCGAGTCTTATCAGAGCTTGCAACCGTCGCCTACTTGTGTTGCACGGGAGCTCAAATCCTGCAGCACGCACAGTGAGATTTGGTGGGTCTGTGCAGCGAGAGCCGCTGCTACTTCGTGTCGACTGGCTTGGATCCAGCGTTGCATTCATGGAGCTTTTCAAGGATGAGGCTTTTGCGAGGAGATTCGTTCCGGGTGACGGGGAGCGCCCTGAGACGTGGGTGGTGAAGTTCCAGAAATTATGACTGTGAATTCGGTCTGGAGAAAATGTACGTACATCATACTGTATTGTTTATCTTCGAAGTATGTAGATGTCAGTGTCATTGTAATTAAGATGTCATAGAGGAAAAATACATGAAAACGTAACAGCGGATAGGAGAGTGTAACGGCGCGTTTGCCAGCGACGTGACTCCATAGCAGATTGACGTGGGAACCCGGAACGCGTTGGAAAATTCCCAGATCAACTGCGACTCCGCGAGTCCATCAGTGATCAACAGGCCTAGGAAATTTCTTCGCCATCATATTTGTCTGGACTAATGTACTACAATTTCAGAGACTCAACCGAACAGATCAATATCCTGCTACCCAGTTGTTTCAAACCCATTATGTGCAAGGGCCTTTGAGCCATTAGCATGTCGTGAATGTCGGTACGTTGTTAACCGCGAGACTGACTGCTGACGCGTCGACGCCTGAGACTGGCCAGCTGTCACGGTGGCATGCTCATTGTTAGCAAGGAAGTGAAAATGCCAGCGAGCTCCCCAGAGATGCGAACCTCGATGTCCACAACCTCTTTGGAGCAACTCGTCATTTTTTCGCCAGCTACCACTGACTCGTATCACCCCCTTCAAAATCGTTCACGAACCGGAGGTCCACGTCGCGGGGTTCGAAACTCTTGAAGTAATTATATTGACTACCACAAGCAGCTTGATTTGTGGACATTTCCACTTTCACGTCCACAGCTGAAGTTATTAAAGCTCGCACTTCCATACAAGCGTGATGTTCCAATACCACAACACAACACCTCAAGTCACTCACTCCACGCTCAACTGCCTTCAAGAAATATGTTCAACAAGCCATACCGTCACATCCCCTTCGTCGCGCAAACGCCTACTGGATTCAGGATGTTAAGAGCTCCGAAGAAGAAGCCTCGCGTTCGTCCCACGATTTTTTCGCCTTCACCATGCGTCGACTCTCCTTCGAGTTACCCCACCCGCGCCCCAAATGCACCTGCATTTTTCGACTTCAACGCACCTCCTGCACAAGCACTTCCGCACTTCTTCCAACCCGCCTCAGCCAACCCTGCCCATGCAAGTCGTCCCATCAAAACTACTGCTGCTGCTCCAAAGGTCGTCAAGAAGAAGAACGCCTCCATCAAGGTTTCCACCAGTAAAATCATCCACTCCCACCGTAAAATCTGGCCCAAGCGCCTCACTTACCATCTCACAATTGCTCGACTTCGTCGCAAAGGCCCCCGTTTCCACAACCCAGCAAAGCTCAAGCGCGAAAAAGCGGCGGAAGCTCTCAACGACCTCAAGAATGTCGCCATTGAGACTATGCAAGTCGACGGTATGACTGATGAGGATTTTATCTTCCTCAAGCAACTTCAGGCCCTTCAAGTCGATCAGCGGCGCAAGCACACGCTTGGAGATGCCAGAGAGATCGTCGCGCGTGCTGAAGAGTTGGGCCCAATACGTGAGTTGGAACACGCGGAGCGCGACCGCCAAGCTGTCTTGCGATTGGAGGACAACGCACGGAGGAAGAAGGAAGAGGAAGAGTTCCACCGTCTAGAGGAGCTGCGGCGTCAAGAGGAGGAGAAGCGTAGAGCAGAAGAGGCTAGGCGTCGCGCGGAGGAAGAGGCACGTCTTCGTGCGCAACGCGAGCGCGAGCTCCAGGCCAAACGAGAGGCTCTTCGCAAAGCCCAGGAAGAAGCGGAACGCCGGGCTCGTGAGCAAGCCGAGCAGCGCTTTCGTGAGGAAGCTCAACGGCAAGAGAGGCTGCGCCAAGAAGAAGAACTTCGTTGCAACAAAGCTCAGGCGGACATCGTCGCATTTTTCCAGCTCTACGACGCAAAATGGCAAGAGCTCAAACTGAGCAAGACGTTAACTTCAGTCATGCTCTGCGAGATGCCGTGGCCCATCTTCCAGCAAGGCTGCACATCCCCCGATGATATAACCCAACGCAGCATGGAAGAATTCATCTTCCACCCCCTCCGCCCAGGGATGGAGCTCAAGTCGCGCAAGGATAGACTGAAGGTAGAGATACTTAGATTCCACCCCGACAAGTTTAACTCGAACATCGCGCGCAAATTGCGGGAGTGCGATAGGGAAAGGGCAGTTGAAATTGCGGGAGCACTGGCTAGGATGCTGACGCACATGATGACTGAAGAGATTAAGAAAGAAAAGGGTCAATAGGTCAATATGCTGGTATATCACATATGCTGTAGGTGTTACAAATGTAGCGTAGTTAGGATATGCCCAATATGCAATCATATGGCTCTATCAAACTCTGTTTAAATGCAACCAAGTCCAGGCTCCTCATGGCAATATCAATATTGAGAGCGGATGCATTCTGGGTGTTGACACTGCTAATCTGCACATGTGGGAGTCGATATTTGAGCATGATAAAATAACACACATTTCCATTCAGAGTCTAGATAAATGATACTATAACTTTCCGCATCCTTCTTGGCCGCATACTTGTACACAAGCAAACTGCAGATGCATTTCAAATGTCCCCACTCAATATCGGCATAGTGTGTGACCAACTTGAAGGAACGCGAATGAAACGCGCATGCAACCCCAGGATCGAAGATGGCCGACTCAATGCATTCAAGCAAGTTCGTAGAGACCAGGACATTATCAGGAACAAACAAGACGCGCATCGGCTTCTCTCATAAGTTGTGATGGCACCGAAACACGTGCTGCTTTTGACATTCACGATAAGGGTCAATGACGGACGCATTAACAACTGGAACACGAAATTCAACACCACAAAAATGTTCAGAACTAGACAAACAGATCGAAAGGAAATGATGACATACATGAGCCTGCAATCTAACGAGGGAACGATTCTTCCGACAACCTTCACTGTATTTTGGGGTGATGTTGTTAGTGACGGCTTTGATGTCAGTGATGCCCACCGCACGGATAGTGGACATGAACACATTCTCAATGCCAAATTTGTCGTGAATGACCTTCACGATAATGGCAACACACAAGGCGCCAGAAATGATGATATACATGGATTTGTACGCACCGAGGTTGACGACAAAGACAAACATGGCCCGGATCAGACAACCCATAACCTTTTTGCCACCATCCATTAAATGGGCGGCTTCCCTAGTAGTGAGTCGTCAGTATCACTATCAACCAAAAATTTCGGACTTAGCTTTCGTGGTCAAACACCCCTGTTCGACTTTGCTTAAGAGCCTAGTTGAGATCCGTCCACGCAACACTTACAGTTCACTCAACGACATAGTCAGTGCCAACTGATCCCTGATTTGGACCACAAACGTCGAAGTCGATCACCTGAGAGTAATTAGCATGACTGTGTACTAGTAAGAAATTCAATCTCCTATGAGTCGGTGTCAACAGAATCAGATCGAGGAGCTGCGGAGAGTCAAAGTTGACTGTGCCGGCGCTATGCCGAGGTGTAGCCGTGCACATAGTTTAGCCACTCACACTCAGTGCCGATTGGAAGGCGCAGCGCCCCTCGTACGCGATCGTCTGCTTCCCTGCCATCTAGGCACTGGCAGTTGTTCTTGTACATATGGTGAGTAACAGAACTAGCTTTATACAGCAATATCACAAGTGGACAACAGGCAGTGGGCAGCCCAGCATCAAAACAAGAACTTTGCTCACTTCCTCTTGAGGCACACGTCCAGCGCTCCAGTATCACAAATACGGCTACCTTCTGAATTCACATACCTCCGCATCCATCTTTGAACCTTGTCAATTTTCGTGCCCTGGGCGCTCTGCTGGATACGGGCTCATTATGTTCTGCTGATTCGGAATGGCCCTTCCCCACGACCTGGATCGGGTCCTCGGGATTATCGTCTGGGAGCTGCGGGTACTCCATTCACCTCAATGCGAGATCAGTGTGAGAAGTGGTGCGTATGTCATGCTGGTTTTCCGTCTCTGTCGGGTTGTAGACCTGCTTTTATGTCAAGGTTGCGGTCGTTTTCCTATTTGTTAGTCCGTTACAGCGGGGTACATGTTGTCAATTGACAATGACGTTGCACAGTCAACAATTCCCTAGTAAGGACATTCAGAACCAGACCTTGATCGCACGGCACATGGTACTGACCGATACCCGTCTTACAGATCTACGTTCGGACCCGTACGAAACTCAGTCGCCCCATCCATATTTGCGTTTAGATGTGGAGACATGCAACATCCATTAGGTGCAAATTTTTCTGGGGATAGACTTACTTCGACGGGTCATGTCGCATACTATTATCCAATCCCCTCGTGTCTTCCCCCCGATACTTGCGCATCCCGAAATCTACCTGCCTCAAGCATTCCAAGCCCTCTCCATTCATCTCGTCATCTCCCCTGTGGTTTCTCTGCTTCGTCCACATTGGCAATGTCACATGATGCAATTTGATATGACTGCTGTAGGCGACATTCGTGTTTCATTTCCGCTAGTAGGCGCCTCTGAGGTGCGGGCCCCAGCTCAACATGTCAGATAATTCCGGCTCCTATGCACGTGTCTTGGATTCACTAACTTGTAAATTGTTCAAAAAATAATTCTAGACAGCCGTTCTGTGCTGCAAACAGTGCCATCAAACGTCAACAAAAAGCTCAGCCACAACATCCGTTCCTTACACTTCTCGCTAGCCTATCTCCACTCATTCCTCACGAGACCATCCGTGCCAATAATATGCGCCTGCGTTTCCCAGCTGCGTCTCGCGTGTTTCCTTCGTCGTCTTCGTGTGTAAGCTGCGGGTACTTCATGCTCCGTGTTTCACTTACTCCAGAACGGCATAGGGAAGAAATTGTTCAGCATCCCAGACTTTCCGTGGGCGTTTGACATTGGCCCGGACCCCATCACCGACATAGAGGGTGTGGCACCGCTGGAGACGATAGACGTGCAAATCTTATAACATCACGCGATCGTCACGTAAGGATACAACCTGAGTTGCATGTGAGCTCAATGTATGCGGTATGCGCTGCACTAACAGTGAGACCTGTACCTTGCATTAATTCATTAAACTATAGGCTCGCGCAGTGAGAGCTGCATCTTCTCCGCGTCAATTGGATCTCGTGTTGCGTCCATGGGGCTTGTCAAGGATGAGGCATTTGCGAGAAGCAGACTTATTCTGGGAGGTTGGCAGCCACGGCCCACCCTGAGACTTGGGTGGCGAAGTCACGGTTCCGGAGAATATCACTTTGAATGTCCCGTCCAAATGTACAAGATTTCCATTTGATCATGGTCGCTTTGGTTTTACTCTTGTATGGCAAGATCTCCGCCTAGTACATGCCTATGGTGGATTCAATCTTCGGACCACTGCATGTGGTCAGATCGTTTGGAAGCTTCGGGTTAAATATGGCCCATTGGAGTTCTGAAGAGCCCCGACTGTCGAGAAGGGTTGATAAGCTCAGAGCAAATGCGGAGGTAAGTAGGATAGTCGTGTTTTCAAGAGATGTCAGCCGATATCGACTTAATACTTGTTGCTGACATGCTGATCTAGCGACTCGAGTACTTGTCAGGTGCACACTGGCACAGTGGCAGTACTCGAGTAGGTTACCGCTCTTGCGGGTGTAGGCGGTGCGCAACGGGTGCCTGAGTAAACTACTTCGCTGGAGTTACAAACCCGGGAATGCTACAGACTGTCATTTCTAACCTTCTATATGACTCACACTATTAGGAGGGTATCATGGGCGAAAATGTGACCCAGTAAGGATCGGGTGTCTTCTGTGAGGGGTCCACATGCTCTTGACCATCTGGTTAGACATCACCTCCAATTTTACTCTGACTCGGGTGGGCAGCATGTCCTTTGAGATCCAATATTCAATAAGGAACATATGTCGCTGTCTTATGTGTAATAAAAACAAAAGCATGCCTGCCGCAGCAGCCCCAGTGATCAACACAACTCTAATTTCTCTCGGTTTTCACCGACAGAACGAGGGCCTATTAATTGGAGACCGAGCTGACATGCTTATGGGGTGCCAATTTTTGGGACAAGCTAGTCTAGGATTGTGCGTGAAAATGCCATAACTTGGACCGCAACTTCTACATATTGTAAGGACGGTGCGATTTCCAATATGGCGTTAACGCCATGTGCACGTTTCACCTGTGCTCTTTTCGTACTCCGCTCCCTATCTTGATTCCGTGAAGTAGAATTATCGAATTACATAATTTTTCAAAGGTAACTCAGCCTCACGGACAACTCACGGATGCATCGATGAATATTAAACCTTACTCATTGTTCTGACAGATCTGACGGGTTAAAGCCGGGCCCCACCTTGCAGTACTACCTGGCCAAACGGAGTTCCTAGATTTAGGGCAGGTCGGATTTTCTCAAAAGTGGAGGTACAACCTTAATAGGTTCCCATTTGACGTCCATGCATCATGCATCATGTCCCAGCTGGGCTTGCGTTAAATGTGCAGCGCATGTATATAATGGGCCCTCGAACTCAAGTGTTACAAGCTGAATTCTCCGTTCTTCATTAATATTGACATCCTCCTCATGTCTACGACTCATACCCCTTGGCAATCTCAATGGGCTAATCATAATCTTAAAGTCTCACCTCCAGCCTTGCACAATGCTCGCTATGCAGGGTGGCCCCATCCTCCAATACAGCTTCCCCATGTTGGTGTGACGAGCGGCGGTACCCCCTCGCATCGTCCGCAGGTTAACGTCGCCCATACCCGTGAGCTGTGATTCTTATTCTACAACTCCCTGTTCAACTAACAACATCGTCAGAACCTTATCACATCCATTCCCCCCATGAGACTTTCCGATCTCGCATAAATTGTGGGGCGCAAGGTAGTTACAATTTTTTTTAAAATGTCATGAGCTTAATGCGTTCGGGCAGCATCCGCAAATATAACGGGTCCTGTCAACCCGCAATATCGCAACAATTCGCGGACATGGAATGGTAGGTTCTTTATCATTGGATCTGGTCACCATATGATCTGACTCGTCTGAAAAGGTGACGCTCGCGCTCCATTTACCCAAGGTACTGTTGATGCGCACGCCACGACTCAACATGATACAGGGAATACACAGTTCATATGTATGTGTTTTGGATTAACTAACTTGTAAAGTATTCAAATATATTTTCTAGATGGCCACTCTGTGCCACGAAAAATGTCATCAAACGTTAATGAAACCAATGAGGGTATGCCTCAGACACAATTTGTGATCCCCGATCGTTCCTCATATCTCTCGTTAGCTTATCCCCACCCTTTGATCTCTGCGCTGTCCATGACACTCGCATATGACCTGCGCCTGCCGCCTACGTCCCTCCGGTTTCCATCGTCGTCTCCATATGCAGGCTGCGGGTACGAGCTACTCTTCGTCCCACTTAGCCCAGAACGGCCTAGACAAATACGGCTCATCAGCCCAGACTTTCCCTGGGCATTTGACATTGGTCCTGACCCCAGTGCTGGAGAAGAGGGCGTGACATGCCTTGACGTTCTCGCTACGCTGTACGCTGGATTGCAACGCCCACTCACTGACACGGAGTGGGGAACCGCTAGGGGCGATAGACGTGCGAGTCTTATCAGAGCACGGGATCGTCGCCAAACAGGATTGCAGGGGAGCTCAGAACCTGCATCACCACCGGCGAGATCTGTACCTGGTGCTAATGCATCAAATAATAGGCTCGTGCAGCAGGAGCCGCTTCTGCTCCGCGTCGATTGGCTTGGGTCTCGTGTTGCATTAGTAGGGCTTATCAAGGATGAGGCATTTGCCAGGAGCAGACTCATTCCGGGTGGTGGGCAGCCACCTGAGACTTGGGTGGTGAAATTCAAAAGGTTGTGATTCTGAATATTCGGAGAAAATGTACAAACATCTAATTATTTAATCATTGTATCGATAATTTATGGAGTTGAAACGTTGACGAGAGAACCGGCGTCGTGTCATGTACTAGGTGTTGTCGGCGTTTGCCGACTCGCACTCGGATGCAAAAGAACCTCTCAATCAGTTTCATCCCATCGGAACTTCAAGTACACATACTCATTGTCGACGACACGCCAGACTAGTCCATTCCATCATCTTTTCAATCGGAAATGTCACTATTTTAACCGGTGTTGCCAGCCCTCCCCTACTCTTCACTAGAATGTGCTAACTTTGGCGAAGCCTTGCGCATCCAACGCCAGGGATCTGGTCACGCATCCAGGTCGGATGAGTGCTGGCTTGCTCGCTCTGGTAGTCAGCCCCTCACCGGTGTACCCTTCGTGTTGCTCAGAAACATAGGAATCGCTGAAAATTGGATCACCCAATAATAGATTTTCGACTTTTAATATCCTCTTTTCTAGGATGTGATATTGGGAAACGGTGGTTATTTTACCCATATACGATGAGTACTGGAATCATAACTTTGACACAGCACACTCGAGAACATCGGAGTATTGCTGGACAGACTTCCACAAATCGGAAGCATCGGATCTTTCTTTCTCGTCTACGCATCGACACAGGCATCAGTAAACCGGTGAACGAATTATATTAGTCGATATTGTCTGATTTTGTAAGCCCAATGCTTCTTTCCTGTATATTACGATACAAAGTAATATAAAGCAATAAAAAGCTATGTAATCACCCCAATTCAAGATCAGTTCAGGCTCATATATTGCTTTACATCACTTTATATTGCTTTTTATTGGTTTATAACGTCATGTCTAGGAAAGAACCACCTCGGCTGGGAATATCTGAGTCTCACCAGTTTACTGATGGGGTTGCTGTTTCTATCAGTGTTCAAATCAGCGCGTGTATTTTCGTGTGCGAAAATCTGTGTCTACGTCATCTCCACCTCCA
>KN835818.1:0-11373 GCA_000827255.1 Suillus luteus UH-Slu-Lm8-n1 | reverse complement strand
CAAAATGATATGTCCTAGGCATAATCATATATTTGTTCATCACCTTGTTGCATAATTGTAAGGTTGGCACCAAAATGACATGTCCCTTGCGTAGTCATATATACCTTCGTATATGTGTTGCCCACTTGTAAGGCGCCCTTCAAAATGATATGTCCTTGGCATAATTATATATTTTTGTTGCATGATTGTAAGATTGGCATCAAAATGACATGTCCCTTGTGTAGTCATATATTTTTCTATCGATTTGTTGTGCAAAGATAATAATATGTAAGTCTAAATATAGAGGTATCATAATGGGTTTTATTTGTCAGCTCTACCTGGTCATATCAAGTTCGGGTTGATTTCCTGATGAAGCGACTCACGTCTTCTTCACGGCAAGGAGCAACAGTGGCAGGACGCCTGGAAATCGTAACAGGAACCAAGCTGAAATTCAGATGCCGGGGCTGGTGCTGAATTGATGGGGCATTTACAGATCGAGTACTGGAGCGCAGGAAGCCGAAGAAGTTGTGCAGACCAAACAGAGAGGACATGTCTGCTGAGCGACGAGGTGTGCGCTTTGTATCATTACCCCAGAAGTCATTGCCCTGATTCAGTGTCAGGCTAGCAAAAGCTCAGGAAGAATTGAGCTGGACTCACATATCTCGCCAAGCCTCTATTATTGCTTTGCTGTCTAGACGCGAGAGAGATCTGCCAGTGACAAGATGAATGAGCAAAGGATCAGGTTATTTGCAATCAACTAGCGCACATCTCTGGCTGGAGCTGCAAGTCCCTGGCAAAGAAGTTAGATGAGGTATGAAAGAAAAGAAAATCAAGTCGCCTTGAGCTTCGTGTTAGCGGCTGTATCGACCTGACCGATGCACAGGATTATTGAGAAAAGACAGACTCCAATAGTGTAGAGACGCACGCCAATCCCACGAGTGCGTTCGAGTGCTGCATCCAAGCTCCACACATAGATTTTTGCATGCGGTCCAGGGATAGCACTGGCCAAGTATCGTCCATCAGAGGAGTTGGACATGACAACAACTTCGACATGGCCATCGTGCCAGAGTGGTTCTCCGACTTGTTCATTGGTTTCGAGGTCCCAGATGCGCACTGAGTAGTCGTATGATGCGCTGATAAGATGAGATCCATCGGAAGACAGACAAAGAGATGTGACGAAGTTGGTATGACCTCGAATAACGACGAGTTCTTTCCCGTCAATCCATTCCCATTTTCGGATGGTGTGATCGAGGGTTGCAGAGAAGATGTATTTGCCATCCTTGGACCAACACAGCGACGTCACCGCGCCGTCACGTCCATTGATCTCGACGAGCAGCTCGCCGTCCTTTGACCATACGCTGATATCGATTATAACACTGCTCGCGAATTTGTCGCCCTGTGGAGAATATTTGATTGTCGTCACCCATTCATCGCTTTTCTTAATTGGGGGTCCAATTTGTCGGCCAGTGCTCGTGTTCCATCGTCGAATAGTGCCATCTTTCGACCCGCTTGCTACCTCCACCCCATTCGGTGACCAATCGAGGCATGCTACTTGATCACAATTCTCTTCCCATGGGTGGCCTACCAAGCACCCCTCCTGTATGTTCCATAGTCGTACTCTGCCATCTCCACATATAGCTATGACCATCAATCTGTCCGGAGACACTGCCATGGTCTTTACATATATTCCCTCATAGTTGAAAGGCTTTCCCACTGGCTTCCCAGCTCTTGTCCACTGGCTAATTGCATCGTCCGAGACACTCAGTATATCGCCACTGGTGCCCAAGCAGGCAATGTTTCTGTTGTAGCGCCATTTGCCACAACGGATGATGCACCGTGGCATCAAACTCCCTGCTGGACGTTCTGGTGTTAATTTCTTCCATGATGTAGTCCGAGTGTTGTGGTTCACGAAGTAGGACCGACCGAGTGGTGAGATGTGCCATTCGCATCCAGGAATGAGCTGCCAGGACCAATCTATGGTCTATTGTGAGTGCCTCGCTCTCATCTCACTTTCGTTGCTCACCTAGTCGCACTCCTGGTAAAGGTCTGCATGATGCTTGCATGAAGAGCGCGTCGTCCCAATATGATGGTAGGCCATTTCCTCCCGCCCTACTCTCTGCCCACTTAGGAGGGAGTGCCTCATTCCCTCCTGCCTGATATTGAGTCGGTCATTTGGTTTCACAATGTGCCCACTCACCTTCCCAAAGTGCGTCCTGGCGGTGCTGTGCACCATAGCGTGGCGGATACTTTTCGCTCTTCTGAGGAGCAACTGGTCCTGTTGAGTTTGACGGCCGTCCTTTATTCGCCTTTCTCTGTTTTGCTGATGTGCTCGACCCAGCCTTGACATGCGACATGGTGGTTGTTTGCATGTTGGTGATAGTGGAGGCAACGAAGAACTGCGGTTTGCGTGCTGTATGTGCATGCACATGACTTAGGTGATAACCTGTGCAGTGGGATTTCGCAATCGCAGGCCTCAGTTCTAGAATAGATCAAGCGCTGGCAAGCTCTCAACTAATCATATTTCACTGACTGTATGTTCTCGACTCGGAGACATTCAGACCGTCGATGCAAATTTAACTAATAGGTACAGAAATGGTTACAGTGGTATCTACATAGGTTACATTCAACGCAGCCCATTCGCTCCATTGCCATTATCACTCACATCTGACGGCGTCAACAACCCACTAACCTCGTCCTCCAGCCCCTCTAACGCACACCTCAAATCCTCCACCAAATCAATCTTCTCGATACCCAGCCCCTCACGCTCTGCCGGTTGGATACTCGCTTGCGTCGTCCGCATAGGCAACTTCGCAAGACTCTCAACACCACCCAAACTCTCAGCGAGCGCAAACAATTTCAGTTTCGGCAGAAGTGCACTCCTTGCACTACGTACACGGAATGAGACCAGTGCAGGACTCGATGACGGTAGGGTGCTGTGGAAATGCTCTCGCAGATCATTAGAAGACTCCATACAGCGACAGTACCCCAGGTATCCTGGTGTCCATCGTGTTCCCAACAGAAGTCTTGCCTTTAACCTGTGCAGTGATACCAGGATCCGACGCGACCCTCTTGAATTTGCCGTTGCAGATTCTGCGTGGCAAGGCTTCGACATGTCTAGTGGTGACGAAGGAGCCGTGCTTTCTGCAAGGATAGCGTTCTTGCCAGCTATGTAGGCGACCATGACATGACGAGTCAGATTTGAAACTGAATTGAAGACAGGACAGCTTCGCCGCACACTGGAAAAAGATATATGAAATCACTATAGAATATCGAGCATTTAGTAGATGACTTCATGACTAATGCGACACCTTACTTGATAAGAAACTCTCCTGTCCCACTACTCGAGTCTTGCGTCACAGTTTCTGTCGGTTGTCCTTGAGACACTTGTGTTCCTGGTACAGCCTGAGCTTGGCCTGGTTGCGTGGAACTGCTAGCCTGGTTGCCGTTCGCATGTTCCGCAGCTGCAGTCGCTTCTGCACGGGCCACTTCTGCTGCAGTGGGAGGTGAAGTGACTTCTCTGCAAATGGGTTGATTCCATGATATCAAAAAGGATCAATTGCGAGCCAGTCACCTTTTTCCTTGCGGCCAGCAGCTACTTCAATAGTGCGTATAGAGTTTCGTCCTCGAAATAAGTTGAAATTCTAGTGCCGAGGCTCCAGTGGTATTGATTGTAGCACGTTTGAAAGGCCGACGCTGAAACGCAGTGAACCAAGAAAATCGCGCTAATGAGGGGTGGATGATGGGCTCACAGGAGGAGCTGTGAGATGAGCCAGTGTGTTATTCGTGCTTTAATACTGTAGGAGGAACGACCAGCTGGCCCATCTGAGGAGAAGAATAACATTGCGTTCATCTCTGTTGAGTCCATTTCATAGGATCTCGCGCCATCAAAGGAGGGTGTAAGTAGTATGAAATGGACTCTGGGGCATCTTCTGGGCCGCAAAAAACAAGGGTATCTAACAAGGCCTAGTCAGAAAAAGAGAAGCACTGGAATCAGAAAAAGCGTACCGTACACAAGATACCATCTTGTGAGGGAATTTGTTTCGTTTTGACGGATCGCAGCACCGGACTCTCCCAAATAGAAGGGAATGGCCGGTGAGCATATCGGTTCGGCCTCAGTCCACAACTGTTAAGCAGCCTCAGTTAAAGTCCAGTACTTTTCGGCGCGGACAACATATATAGTACTTGGCACAATATGATCAACATACATTCGCGTGTAATGTGCACATTCATAGCGTGCAACAAGGCTTGCGGACCAGCTGATAGAGACGCCGAGCGAGAGCCAAAACGCTATCAAACAAAGAAAACTTAGCCGACACAAAATATGTAAGGAACTATTATGTCATTTTCTCACCTAGGAACTCACGCGTCTGCGCGAGCGCCATGACTCGGAAGCATACTGCACCGATGTGAACACGACTCACTGCACAAAAAGGAAAGACCTACCGTACCGGTTAGTCATGTGGTTGAATCCAGGACACAAAACACTGAAACTCACGGATTGTTGTACAATAGGGCAGGTACTGCATTGTCTATCATGTATGCACCATGTTACATTGACCGGAGACAGCGTCAGTGGGCGTGGCAGAGATTGATGATGTTAACGCAGCAACAACGGCGAGGACAGTTGCAGAGGATCAACACAATATTGTGAGTGAAGGTGAGTGAAGATATGATATATATGGGATTAAATATGCCTGAAGCTGACACCTTGCTTTTATACACCGAATAATTTTCTTCCGATGGTTATGGGTATGTAATTTAGGAAGGACCTCATCACCGTTAACCCACCAGAATCAACCTAATAGCCAATCAAACACTAAGCGGCCGTGTCTTTTTGAATAGACAACAATGCCAGCAGACTGCCACGCAAGGTCTGTTGGCAAGAGTCAAGTAAAATTGACGCGGTCGTGACGCGGCAACCCCACTCGAGCCTCGCATCATGTATTTGCCACCGTTACAGCGAGCTGTCCATGTCAAACTTCTTTTTGCAATCGACTATTTTTTGGAGATGTGGCAACATCTCTACGAGTTCCGCTTTGTATACCTCTTGCCTGCCAATGTGAATAAGGTGGGAGTGTATTTGTTTCAGTGAGCCTTGTAGATAATGCCGGTATGCGCGAGGTTTGATTCGTTCACCTTTGCAATCATATGCAATCTCCAACTGAACTTTTTGCTGAAGACGGTATCTATGTATTGGATGCACGGACAACTATTGGTCCTATCATCGACAAGGAAGGCAAATCTGCGCGTTCACTTTATTTCTTTGCTAACGATGTGTACCTGATCACCTGGATATCAAACAGAACTGCATTCACGCTATTCAACAAAACCTCTCACTAGACAAACGATTGGTCAGAAACACGCGTGTGCGCGCCGTCTTGCTGCATCGTCACTTCGTTGAACCACATCCGGAAGCCTTTGCGTTCCCTTTGCGTTCCATCCAAATCGTTCGTCGCGGACAGTGGATCGAACACAGTTTCCTGCAACCCGCATATGCAACTACATTTAATGGTTGTTTGACGCTAGCTTACTCGACCTTCGCACAAATCCCTTCACGCACGCTCAACTGTACACCGCGTTGTCGAGAGTAAGGAGAGACACGCTGTGTCTATTCGCGGAAGCGAACGAAGGACGCTAATGTCATATCTGAACTAATTGCCACAGTAAGTACAACACTGTGTCTGGAATCAAGTGAAGCGCGATCGATCGATTCCACCACTAATCCCTGATATTGGCATTGTGTGTCCTGTGCAGAGTAAAGCAAAGGTATGCATAGTCGATGAAGACCACTAGATATACAGCACAAGCACCATCAAACATCGTAGCGCTTATTATGCAATGACTCTGAATCATAATCCAAGTCCTGGTCGCCTAGCGTTTTCGAATCATCCGTTTCATCTTCATCTTCAGAATTATACACCTCGTCATCCAAAAAATACTGGTCCTCAAATGCCATACGCAGCGCCGTGCTAGGGCTGAACAACGTAAACGTCGAGTTCCCCAGGTGTACCTTGACCACTGAGAACATATATCCTTTCGGCGGCGAGTCGCTTCGTTGGCGAATCTCGGCAGCAATCTCTGGCCATATAGGGTCCCCCCCAGGGAACTGCTCAAGCATGTGCACAGGGAGCACGTGGCTCTCCGACGGATACACAGTCATGTCGAGCATGAGCACGAGTGTATTGCTGAAATCGGGGAACTGCTGCTGTGCTTCACGAACGCGTGTTTCCACCTCTTTGACCTTTCCCGAGATGCTGCTGGTTTCGAAGCCGGCGATGACTTGAAGACTCGTACGGATTTCGCGAGATCCCCATGGCCCTATTGGCAATTCGATCGAGAAGCATGGGACGAGGACTGAAGAGACTTACCTATGGTGCACCTCAGAACTTGACACCACTTCTTGTGTCCATTGCGCCAAGCGGTCCTTTGGCACTTCTCCGAGCAATAGATCGATATCAAGCAGCCTGAGCACCGACGCTTTTTGCTGACAAACTTGGATACACGCATAGAACACTAGCGCACATATCAGTGTCCACACAATGAAACCACTAGAGATGATCAGCGTACTCCTGGTCCACTACACCTGTATAAATGGACGTTGATAGGCTCTACATTGCGATGTTTCATAGCGTCGATAGTAGATCTCAGGACGAGTCCGAGAGCAATCCCCAGCCCTTCGTCGCGTGTCTCTTGTTTTGTTCTAGAAAAATTTTGCACGAAGAAATACCAGTGTCGGGTAATTGATTGAACGACCCTGTGGTATATGAAAAATGTGGCGAGAAGGAAAAGCAACTCTATGTCACCCATACGGCCACGGGGTGGATGATCGCGACAGTTGGCATGAGCCGGGCAAACAAGGGCATTCGTCAAAGTCTGAAGGAGGCCAGCATCGATTGCCTGGCATACACCTGTTACTCCGTCATCTGCATCGCGAATAGCAGATGCGATATACGAGTACCCAGACCATAGAACGTTCTGTCTCTCCGCGAGTCCCATATCTGGATGAAAATCCAATTCATGGTTTGCTTGCACCAAGATCCTTGGCGAAATCTGAGTGATCGCGTCCACCACCGTGCGAATTGAACCTTGGCGAATAAGTTGGGCGCGGCATGAAGCATCTTGGCGACTGATTGTCTGGAGAAACAGGAAAGAATATTTGAGACCAGTAGTGTAGAGATGAAGTAGTTTTACGCTCTCATCGCGCGTAGTCCACGATCGAGGTTCTTCTACAGCAACAGCATCTCTTGTAATCCGACGGATGTATTTGAGAAGGGTGATGACAACAGGCTTCACCCCGCCGGCAGCGTGTATATAATTCGATAGCGGAAGAGTGGCTTTGTCTGGATCTTCAGATTCAGATACGCACACAAAGTTTGTCAGCGCCCAAGACGTCCGGAGCATGGGAATAAAGCCTTCCGATGTAGTTCCAGGGTCGCCTGGAAGTACATCTCCCCTGATGTTTCCAACTAGTATCCATAACTGTGCGATATAGTGCTGGACAGAAACAGAAGAACGCAGCAAGTGACGTCCTTCTTCCGATCTGGTGCAGATGACTGTGAGCGGACTGATACATATTTTTCCAGCATCGAACACAGTGCACAAATTGGGGCGCGAAGGAGCAACTGAGACATCATAAGGAGGAGGGAGGCAATTTCGAGCGAAGAACCGCATCTGCAAGTGAAGAAGACTACTCCGGAAATCGACAGAGTATCGTGCTCACATATCGTCGAAGAGGTGTCCTTGTACTATTCAAAACGCTCAGAAAGGACCAACGATAATATCTACACAGATATCTAGGACACCAAAAGACTACACTTTAAAGCCCATCACTCACATCCGACGGCGGGGTCACCAACCCGCTCTCACACCCACTATCCTCATCCTCAAGCCCATCCAACGCACTCCTCAAATCCTCCACCAAATCTTCCACCTCCTCGATCCCGCAGCTCAAACGCACCAGACCCTCAATACCCAACGCCTCGCGCTCCGCAGGCGGGATACTCGCATGCGTCATCCGCGCAGGCAGCTCTGCAAGACTTTCCACACCACCCAAGCTCTCAGCAAGCGTGAACAGCTTCAGTTTCGGCAGGAGCGCCTCGGCACTCCTTGCACCACCCCGTACGCGGAATGAGACCATCCCGCCGTAGGGTATACCGTGTGCGAGAGTGGATTGCGGGAGGGTGTTGAGGAACTGCTGGGTGTGTGGGCTGAGGGAGGTGTGTGCGAGGGCGTGTAGCGGGTGCGTGGCGAGACCGGGGTAAATGACGTGCTCGACGGCAGGGTGCGAAGTCAGGAAGGAGGCGATGCGGAGTGCGTTCAGACCGTGGGTCTTCATGCGCACTGCGAGAGTTTTGGCGCCGCGCTGGGCGAGCCAGCAGTCGAATGCACTCGGGACGGCGCCATGGGCATTCTGTAGGAAACGGAGCTTTTGGGCAAGGGTGTCGTAGTCACTGTCTGGCGTAGACGAAGAGGGAAAGATAGCAGCGCCCATTACGACATCAGAATGGCCGTTGATGTATTTGGTGAGGGAGTGAATGACAATGTCGGCACCCTGGAGGAGTGGAGAGGCATAGAATGGCGAGAGGAAGGTGTTATCGACTAGGACCAGGGGCTTCGATTGTGCCTGGCGCGCGAGAGCGACTATACGTGGAATATCAATTAGTCGGAGGGTGGGATTTGTTGGCGATTCGATCCAGATAAGCTAGAGGATTCGTGTGAGTGGCTAGCTAAATTTAAACGAAAAAGGAAAAACCTTTGTATTCTCCTTTATAGCACCTAGCACATCACTATCTGCTGCGTTCTCCAAGTCTACAAAGGTCGACTCGATTCCCATGGTTTCCTTCGCAACCCTCGTGAGGAACCTGAACGTGCCACCGTAGACATCGTTCACACTTAGGACGTGCGCGTTCGGACCTAGAGACTGCAAGATCGTGGCCGTCGTCGCACTGCCTGAAGAAAACGTGATAGCGTGTCCTGCGCCTGCCTCCAGGCCTACAAGCGTGCGCTCTAATGCATCGCGATTTGGATTGCCAGAACGAGAATATTCAAAGCCCTGTTCACCATCGCACACGGCATAAGTATGCTACGCTACGGTACATCGAGCAAAACTGAAACACGAACCTTGTGCACGCCCACTTCGTCTTGTTTGTACGTCGTGCTGAGGGATATGGGGGGGATGACGGCGCCAGTTGTGGGGTCTGCCTC
Organism: Suillus luteus UH-Slu-Lm8-n1; assembly: GCA_000827255.1. Classification (NCBI taxonomy): domain Eukaryota; kingdom Fungi; phylum Basidiomycota; class Agaricomycetes; order Boletales; family Suillaceae; genus Suillus; species Suillus luteus. Next base: position 2,190 of record KN835818.1, on the reverse strand, counting down.
TGAGCCTATGTGGATGGCTCGCGTAGAAAATCCGTGCTCAGGTGAGCGCTTCAGATGGTGTTTGTCGCTGATTGCATGCCCATTGGCATGGCCCTTGGCGGGGGAGATGGAGATGGTCATATCGTACTAGGGTATCGATTACGTAGGGTAAATCGGTTGTGGGAGAGAGAAGTGCGGGGAAGGTGGAGGTTAGCTGGAAAGAGGCAGAGACTCGGAATACCTTATATGTGCGTACGTACGCCGGCAATTTATTGGAAGAGAGAAATTTTAACTCCATTGCAATTGCTTGTAATCATTGCGAGCTCGATGGCGAGCTCGCTGACAAAGCGCTTGCTGTTTGTGACTTACTCAGCCTGCATAATCATGATCTGCCGCCGGCCCGATTCATGGCATGCTGCAGCTGTGTGTAACAACTCAAGATAACCTCTTGAAGCACGCGAAGTTATCAGCAGGAGAAGATCTTTGCACCATCGTGGCACCAACCATCGCGTGGTTTTAAATCAGTCGCGTCGTCTACCGCTGCCAGTGCTAAATATACCAGCTGATCTTTCTCACAGTTCAGTACTGATTTTGGCCCTCGTGGAGTCGGAAGATGCGGTGGTCAACAAGCCTAGGTCTATGATGGGCTTCAAGCTCGCAGTCTGCCGGAAAATTCTTCCCAGCACCGTGGTTAGTCTCTCCTACTAGGAAGACCATAGATAAATAAAGGTGGTTATTCCTTCTGCACTGCGGTATACACGACTTTGCGGGAGTTTTTTTTAGAAAAAAGGGGCTCACACTTTCAGATCTTTGTTCGATACCATAGCCTGACTAGGCTCCAGCAAAATGTCGATGTATCGCAATGCCCAATTTAAAGCAAGTACCTTAAGCCAACGGATGACTCTTGCAGTCCTCGGGTAGTACCGCGAACTCGTGAGTTATCCGCAAGCCCTACCTCGCGATAAAAAGGAAACAAACTTATTCATAACGGTGAGCCTTCCCGTTAATAGGGGAGAGCTGTGGGCAAAGCGTGTCATTTAGCACTCCCATTAACAAATATTGACAACTATAAAAGCCTGAATAGGACAAGTGATATGCAGCACTCCATTGTTGGAATTTTTCTGGGGCACCTGAAGCTCCGGGCGATAGACTCCGTGGCATACATGAAATTCGGAAGGATCAACGATAGCTGCGTTGGCGTGCCCCAAACGTGCCCAGCATAATGTCGCGCATTTGGGAGCGAGTTCGCATATACTTGAAACGCAACCATTGGTCAGCACAATCCTCGGAGATCAATCTAAGTACGTACCATGGGGTAGGCCGAGAGTCTGTTACCTCGTCATACAACCCATACTGATGGTATAGTGAGTCGGTCCCAAGAAATAAACGTTTAATTCATAGATCCTTCCGTCGAAAATCCAGTATGGGAGCTTACACAGAGATGATGCAATCATAATATTTACAAAGTAGGTGAGCCCACAACCGCATATAATCAGCACTTGATTCCAATCAAATCGCTGAACGATTGACACACGAACCAGCGTTTGTGTGAATACGAAAGCCTTCCCACTCACGTTGCCCAAACACTGGCTATGGTAAGGTTCGAGCCAATAACTCACGGATGACGACACCTGATGAATTTTTCTGTAAAATCGAGTGATAAATTCCCGGGAGATAGACTCACCTGACCACGATTGTGATCTAGCCGTCGATCAACAGAACAAATTTCCATTGATAATTGAATGCAAGAATTTACACCGACAATCGCCTGGAGCAGCAAGCACATTAAAAATACCATTAGATGCTGAGCAGAAGATCGAAGCGAGAACTCACTATGATGCTCTGTGAGCGCGGCAGGGCTCGCGCAACCAAAGGACAAGATAGGGCGACGCGTGATATTCCCCGAGGTTCGACTGAGAATATACTGATTCGTCACATCTATGTCGACTTACCATAAAGCTACGAGCCAAGTACTATCGTTCGAGCATCTGATACCTCATGCAGATAGATGGGTGCCAGTGTTACTAATAACGTTAACGTTTAGAAGCGTGCGACATTACACTGGCTTACCGATTCGTTCGTTAATAATCTGCTGTCTTTAAAGCGCCTCTCTGCGGCCCCAGACCCAGCCTATTTTATAGTGGTAAATTATCGATGCGAATATCGAATTCTGCCAGTACTTGCCACTGCCGATTAGACTCTTGCGTATAT
>KN835817.1:0-11445 GCA_000827255.1 Suillus luteus UH-Slu-Lm8-n1 | reverse complement strand
TACCTCTTGTCCAATTGTTAATGCTGGAGTTATCATAAGAATGGCAGCAGTTTCAGATCAACGTCCTGCTCACCCCAGTCATATGCCACCACGACGCCCGAGGCAACTGCAAAATGCAAGTCAATGTTAGACTGAGACATCACCAATTGATACGACAAACCTATCCAATAGCTAAAAAAAATTTGTGAATCGATGATCGGCCACCAACTGGGATCATTTGAGACGAAGGTCATATTTGAGAGATGAGTGTGAGCGAGTGATGTTGGGGGAGATAACGATTTAGTCGCGGTGTCCGTGCTAGATATACCACCATCGAGCGCCTGTGTCGCCAAAACGGCATGATGGAAACGGATATTTGACCGCGCCTCAAGACCCTTGATTCTATGAAGTCAGTATTGCGGTACGAATGAAGAGAAAGTCATCAAAGTAAATTTTAATTTGCAAACCAGTATTACGCACGCTACTGCTTAAACACCAGGAAAGTGTCAGTCGTTGGCGATGTCGGAAGCTTATTTCCAACGTGATTTTGGGTTGTTCTCGTTGCAGGCTTTCATAAATCGAAAAGTTCTGGAAGAAATTAATCTAACACAGGTCTAAGCGTGGTGTGATTGAACAAAGTACTCACGTGTACCCACTTCGGCCTTGCTGTACAAGCCCGAGGCGTAACAGCTCCTTCGATACTTCTTATCGAACAAGGGCCATCTTGCGGCATAGCACCAGATCAGTCAAACAAGAAACCGTAACACAGAGTGGGTTGAAGCAGAATAAATGTAACTCGCTATATCCGGCGCACCATCATGATGCACTTGAATAAGTGGGCAGTGGAGTTATGTCGGGGCGGTGAACAAAGGCATCGCACTGTTACCAGTAGACACATGATCCTGATTCATTAAGTATATCTGTTGTGTACTTATGAGACACCACCCAGAAATCGCACGTGCGAAATAGGATACCTGCAACACGCCGGAAGCTTGATTTCTGATCGTTTTAAAGGCTCATGTTGATGGCCATTGTGTGCATGACGCATATATATAAGTGGAGGTAGATCATGGAGGTACTGTACCACTTGTAAAGTAATTTCGACCATTGTTTGTTTGTATTTGAGGCCTTTATGTAGCTTTGTGTCGTCGTCGCTTAGTCTAATGTGCGTCTGATACGATGATCATTCCACGATTGATCATCTTTGACGGTGCAAAGATTCCATTTTGTTTAGTCGAAATCTTATCTCGCCCATGTGCATTTAATCTAACAGACCTTCATCATGCTCAGCAATTTAATGGGTAGGCTACTAAAGTCCCACCGTAAAATGATTCAACCTCGTACGTGCATCGCCAAAGTCCGATAAACAAACCATCTCATGGCGCCATTGTTCTTGTCGTGCGCTGCAATAGACAAAATTTGGAACAGACCTCTGCAAACGATGAAGCTGGCGGTTGTAACAGCCAAGGGTCCAATCAACGATATACGCAGGCAGTATCTCCCCATCGATGAATTCCATAACTACCCATATATCAGAGCTCCCCGTCGTACATCAGGAACAAGGACGCCCTTGGGAATCAAACCTAGATGATGCAATTTCGACGATGGTCGCGTGCATGGAATGGCACCATCGAGTACTGTCCAGATGACCTAGGGCTCGCGATAAGCAGTTCGCACGGGAACAAGGCACTATTGTATCGCTCCGGAGTCGGAAGTCCGGGATAGGTTGGAATGGAAGATGGAAGATGGGGTAAGGCTATCTGCGGTAGGGAGATTGCTGTTTCGAGGATGGAGTCCAGTGGAGAGTCGAATCTGGGAACACAGCGACATGGGCTTATGTAGTCGATTCAAAGGTAGAAGATGAGATAGACATCGATATCGTGCCCCATGATACCTTCCAGATCAAAGTCGTGATCATGCATCAAAAGCGCTGACTCAGAAATGTTAGCTTATCAGTCTGATAATAGCGTGTGATACTCCGCTATAACAGTCTCCCCAATACCAATCCTGTACATAAACGTCCTAGGGGGAGTCGACAGGGAAAACTATCAGATACAAGGAAACCTAGCACCGTTGTCGATCATGTCTGAATCAGTTCTTACAAGCACTCGTTATGGCAAAGACCTCGTTCGCGTCTTTCGCGTCGTTCGCGGAAAAGACTTTCACCAGGTCGTGGAATACAATGTTACTGTGCTCTTGGAAGGTGATATCGAGACTAGGTCAGTCACTCCGTATCACGAGCTCCATCGTCTCATACTTCATATCCAGCTACACCGTTGCAGACAACTCCGTCGTCGTCGCAACCGATTCTAGTATGTACATCTGTACCACATTTTAACCGATGCTCACCACGTCTCATACAGTCAAGAACATCACATACTGTACGTCCACTACCGATGGTCAGATCTAACAACTCACAACCCCCAGATCTCGCCAAGATATCACCGCACATCCTCAGTCCAGAACGATTCGCATTACATCTAGGAACATACCTCGTCTCCAAATACGCGCATATACACCGTGCGTTCGTATCCCTGGAGAAACTGCGCTGGTCTCGTATCACTTTGAGTGGGAACGTGGATCCGCACCCGCATTCGTTTGTTAGGGACGGGGATGATAAACAGACGGTCGAGGTCGAGGTACGAATTTTAATCTTAATCTTAAAGGCCCGTCCCATGGCCTTGCTTCTCGGATTCGGGTGGAGTGGAAAACTGGTGTTCGCTGAGGTGGAGCGTTCCCTTGCCATCAGCTGCCGAGCTGCGGCAAACTCGGTCGAGGCGCTTTCCCTCCTGCTTTTATCCTCCGCTTCTATCATCCATCCAACGTATATATAGAGCTTATCAATCCCTCTTTTTCTTTTTCATTGTCCCCAGGTCGAGAGCTTATCAATCTCTCTTTTTTTTTCCCCCAGGTCGATGCCTCTGCTGGCAAAGACAAGCTCTCTGCTAAAGTGACTTCGGGAATTACCGATCTTTTGGGTGAGCTTGATCCTTGTGCTTCCGAGCTTGCGTTTACATGTGTTCTTAGTGCTCAAGTCGACTGGGTCTGCGTTCCACGGATACATCCATGACGAGTACACTACGTTACCGGAAGTGACTGATCGCGTTTTATCGACCTCTGTGGACCTAGCTTACACCTTCAAACCCATATCGCTCAGCCCACCCACCGACACCGCCAAGCTCGAATTCACTATCCCAGAGGGTTTCGCACTCGGTAGCGTCTGGGACGGAGACGCAGTCACGATCCGCGCCAGGAACGGAACGCTAGATATATTCTCGCTAGATGAAAGCGCTAGCGTCCAAGTGCGTCATAGGCTTCTAACCCCGTGTTGTGCACGTTGCTGATAGAACCATTGCATGATCATTCTTTTTTAATGATTCATGACAGGCAACGTTGTACAAGATGGGACAACGCGTCATCGCGGAAAATGCGGGTGTTGACTCCGTCACGTACAAGTTGCCGAACAAGCATTACATCCCTGTCAATATGAATTATATTGGGGTTGATAACACGTTGAGTGTCTTTTCTTTTCTTGATATCGCGACGGCGGTTGTAGGGGACGCCCCCCAAGGCCAAGGATGCGACGATGGAAGCAATCTGAGCGTGAGATTGCACGGTTCCTGTCGCGGAGATCCGGGTCAAGACAACGAGGGGAGCTTCCTTCTCCGGAGCCTATAATATTACCAGACGCCCGGCGGGGAAGTTCTATTCAAGTTTAAAAACAGCCCTAGCTATGACGATGAGATTGAGATTACTGATTAAATTTACGGTGATAGGGCGAATGCAGAGGTGTTCGTGCCCACCTCCGCACCAAGGTGAGCGAACACGTTTTTTGTATGAGGCGGTTTTTCATAGACTGACGTCATTGTGCGTGTTTTTGTAGCGGGTTGATCTCCGCTACGATCTCGCGCAAATAGATGTCATCAAATGGCGTCACACGATAAATCGCTAGTATTGTCTTGACGACGGGGATGGATAGTTTGGATTTTGATTTTGTGGGGGGTGGTTGAAGAACATATCCTGTACGATACAGATGAATGGAACAAGTCATAAAATTCATATTAACTAAATAAAAGAAAAAAGCAGTGTCAGCCGATAAGGTATGTATGACATCATAGCCGGCCGAAGCCGAAATCATAGATGCAGGTCAAGGATAAATATGTGTACAAGGATTGTGTCATCGGATAGTATCCACTCGTCCACGACTTGGGACTCGTCAACTTCTTCTACTACTATCATCTTAACTATCCCTCAAATCTCTTCCAATGGGCGGTGACCACCAATGTCCAGTCTGCCAGGCTACTTTCACCCGTCCACAACACGTCGCTCGTCACATGCGATCACGTATGTCCTTTTTTCCATTCTAGCACCAATTTTGCTCCACTTTTTGCCACGAGAATGGCTCTTACCCCCTGTCCTTTCCCTTTCAATCTCCCTTCCATCATCAATTCACTGACCCCCCGGCTCCCCACTCAACAGACACAGGTGATCGCCCCTACAAATGCCAGTACTGTGGAGACCAATTTGCGCGCAGGTAACCCCCATCCATCCTAAACCCCTTGTTTCGATCTCACCCAACTTAATCTCCCACAGCGATCTTTTATCGCGACACGTCAACAAATGCCACGCCAACGAAAAGCCACCTCAAAACGCCACCAACGGTCGTCGCAAAGGCTCAGCATCAACCTCCAGAGCGACCACTTCCAAACAAGCATGTGACCAGTGTGTCCAATCGAGTTTACCGTGCGACGGTTGTAACCCTTGTTGTACGTCGTTTTGCGCCCAACCCACGATTCGATTTCTCACCCGTTTGTATCATAGCAAAGTGCGTACAACGCAAGAGTCGTTGCACATATGTCAAATTCCACCGTCAAACCGCCCCAAGCGGGCCAGGCCACCACGTCCCCCGCCCCGCTTCCGTTTCATCATCATCTCTCGGAAATGGACGGTTATCGATGGACGACTTCATCCTTGGTCCTCCACCCGTGAGCGTACCCAGTATGGATACTTCTTCAGGCGATCCGCTATACACGACCCCGTTTTCTTTTAACCATGTGTATGCTTCGTCAGCAAATCCTATCCATCTTCCCATGTCGCTCTCTTCCGACTCCGATATCGCTGGAAGAACTCGGGTGCAGGCTGAGTTGTTGCGTCATGCTGGGGCTCCCATGCTTGCGAACCCTCAGGGTTCACCGGCACTTGTGCCTGAGCTTTACACGGACCATGGTCATAATCAGCCTTCTAATCATTGGCTTGGATGGGGAGAGAGTACGACGGTTCCACAGACTAGTCAGCCTCAGTTCGCGTCTTTGGACGAGGCGTTCTCACAAAATCAATATGGTGCGGACGGTTTAGATACTCTCAGCTCAGAAATGTTCACTGGGAACTTCGTTGGATTAGCCTATAGGCCAAGACGGAGTTCTGTCGATTACAGCGATGGGAGCAGCGCTTCGCATTCCATCCCATCTAGCGCTACTTCGTCCAATGCCCATCTCCCCCTCTCAGCTGGGGACATGTATCAAGGCGCCTCTGAGGATTTTCAACAGCGAATGCTGCTTGAGCCTCAACGCCGAAGAGACTCGATGACTTCTCCCTCAGGCTCAGCGCCAGTACTTGCGCCTGAATCCCAATCCGATCAACAACAGTCACGAGTCGGTGAAGGCGGGTTCTCCTCCGCATTTGGACTCATGTCTATTGACGACCCGAATGTCCTTGCTGGGCTCTCAACAGATTGTGTACCTTTCTTTACAAACGCTGCGATGAACATGCGGCCTCATTCGCCGAATGCTACGCCGATGCCGCCCAAGGCGCTGTCTCAGCAACAGCTTAGAGATCGGGGGATGTCACTTTCGGCGTTGCCTACGCCTGGGTTGGGGAGGGATGCCGATAATTTGTGGAAGCAGTATATGCGTACGCCTATGAGTGGACCGCACAACGAAGTGCCCCAATCCCCCTCTTCACGTCGCAGAGTCCGTGTGTCCTCACTTCCAAGCTCCAAAACGCCCACCGCAGAACGCGCGCTTCCAGGCATGGCAAACGGCAACGGGAACGCTAACGGAGAAGGGGCACGCATGACGCTACATGGCAACCCTGAAGATCTGCGTAGCTACGAAGCAGCTGTCAACGCGCGCAACGCATCGTTAAACCTGAACCTGCCCAAACGGCGAGGTACGCGTGCTAGCCCACCTGCATCTATCCCGTCAGGTGCCCGTGCCCGCCGCACACTGGCAGATCCCACCCATCCGCATTCACATTCTCATTCGCAGACGGGTAACTTTGACTTGACCGTGAGCCGTCCGTCGAGTTCATCATCTACATCGTCGCTCTCCCAAGCATTTGCCAGTGTGCCACCTTGTATGAAGGGACTTGGAGCTGCGCCTCCTATGAACGGGATGTCTATCTCGTTGCCTGTACCCCGCGTGAGCAGCATGGGGAGTTCAAGCACGCAAAGCGGGTCGAGGGATGGGTCGAGGGAGTCATCTGTTGCTAGTGATTGTACGGGGAGTTCGGAGGGGGAGATGTTTAGGCCTGCGTTCAAGCGGCTTCCTTCGCAGACTTTGGGTCCTGCTAATGCGAAACGGGCGCAATTTGAGAAGAATGGGGTTGGTGAGAAGGAGAAGGGGTTTGGGAATGGGATGAATGGGGACCGGACTTTACTTGGTGATGGCTCGCGGCGGATCGCTGCGCTCCCTGGGCGTGCATGCACGACGAGCGACAAACACGCGTCTACTAGGAATGGGGTGAACGTGCCTCGGGCGTAGAGCAACCCACCATCCTCATCCTCCATCCACTCCACTATAAACCAACATCCTCCTTCCACCCCACGAGATCCCTTGTGAAAAATACCGTACGCTTCTCTCAATACCAAAGGTTATTCGATGGACATAGTTATTTCTTTCGTTCTTCCTTTCTTTTGGGTGCTCAGGCTGCCGCTTCCTTCTTTCTTTCGGGTGCTACTACTTACTACCTTTTTTTCATTGGCTTCTGTGTGTTTTGGAATTTGGAATTTTGGATACCTTATTCTCATGTATACTACATACGGATGGACGGCGTGGGGTACCCGTATACGAAGGAGTAGTAGTAAGTAAGCACTAGTACTGATCATTGCGCATGCCACCTAGCATCTATGAGCGTAGTACTGAAATAAAACTTTGTTGGGGAATTGGATTTCGATATACTATGCCATGATTGCCAGCGCATGCATCATAGCGCAGTTCTAGATCTTGTCAAATTCAGTCTTGTTATTGAATGAGGAAATCTAGCTCTCGTCAAATTCACTCGTCAAATTCACTTGAATGAGCTCTCGTCAAATTGTTTCGTCAATTTTTGATTTTGAGAGCCGCGGCTTGGGATACGATCGCGAGGAGCGGGAGATGGATGAGGCAGGATTGAGTTTGTATTGACAGCACCAAGAACTTTATTATTTTATTAATTAATCGTGACGCGTACGGCCTTTGGGGATGTCATGGGAATTTCAAGTTGAACGTAACCATCACCCAACGCACATACATATGCACATGCTTAGGCTGGTCTTTATATAAAAGACCGTTTATGCCATTTGTCGAGATTTGTGAAATTGGAAGTACCTGGCATGCTATCGACTCGGACTCGGAGCTTGGATCATGTACAGGTGGTCGGTCTTCATCAAGATTTCGAGTTCATGTTTATCATGAATGATTCTCGCAGAGGGGATTATCCATTACCAACTGGTTCCCTCCGAGTCCTGGAGTCCTGGACGATCATCGAATTGCATCATCCCGTCACTTCCCTTCGAATCCCAATTGAACCCTTGATTCATGACAATGACAACGGTGCCTTTTGGACATGTCAAAGCTCTTGATGATCCCCGCCTTTGAAAAAACCTTTCTCCTACGTTTTTTTTTCCACCGAGTCCGTGTCCGAGTCGGACGGTAATTCATGAATGTATGATAGGCTGGCGCTACTTATAATTATGGCGTGTGTCACTTGTTTGATTGTTTAATTGTTCACATTTCTAGAGCCGCCCTTGTGACCGTTCGTTGTCAAGCCTGGCTCAGAGTCAGTTGCTGTCAGTTGGTCCGACTCGCACGAGAGCTCAATTGCTACTCTTTGGTCGACACTCGGGCTCAGACTTGGTTACTCGGTGATTTTCAGCTTTGCCATACCCTCGTATGCGGTGGACTCGGGCTGGTGAACGATTCTACCTATTGGAGGGCAAAAAAGACTCATTGTTATTGTCGACGGGGCGCTAGGCAAAACTTTCTGTCTATCTATCATCTGTCGAATTCTGCCGAGGTATACGGACGGATCTTGTGCGTACTTCGATGACCTCTGTTGGATCGACATTCTCGACTCCTGCCACTTCATCGGATTGAAGCTATAGAGGACACGCGCAGTGCAAATCACGATAGGCATAAAAGACTCATTGTCATTGTCGATGGGGCGCTAGGCAAAACTATTTATCTATCTATGATCTATCGAATTCTGCCGAGGTATACAGATCTTGTGCGTACTTCAACAACCTTTGTTAGATCGACGTTCTCAACTCCTGCCACTTCATCGTCGGATTGAAGCCATGTAGGACAGGACATTTGTGATTTGCCGAGTACTATTGAACGCGCGGTGCAAATCATGATAGGGTTCCGTCTTCATTGTTACTCGGGAACGGGACATGCCATGTGAGTGGAACGCTCAACATGACCGTTGTACTTTTGCGGCCCTTGATCGCTGTAGGAACCCAGACCCATGGAACACGCAGGTGTATTTGACTCTGCGCTGAGAGGATCTGATAGTATGGTACGACCAAGACCCGAGGAATTTGCAAAGTAACGTCTAGCTTGCGATACTCGCAATACATTCATTTTCTATCCTTCTATTTTTAGTGCTTCTGCTCGTTGCAGTTGGTGCGTGCGCCCTTGTTTTCTGTCATCCCTCTGAGTAGTCACTGAAACAGCCCAGATTATTCTACCAAGTTCCATCTACAGACTCGGCCATGTTTTTTTTTTTAAAAAACGAGTGCTATTCCCTGCAACACTGCCCTCATACCTACAACAGGCTCACCCAAAAATATTCCTTCTCTCACACCAACGGCGAGGTTACTTCGAGTTGCGAAAATCGGATCATCCAACTGCCAGTAAACATTTCGAACGATCCCGTGCTTCGCACAGTGGGAAAAGATGGGTGTTTGGTTGCTCGAGAACTATGATGGGTCGGATCTTGTCTGCGGGTAGGTTAAGATGCTGTCGAGCATTTTAGACATGGCGAGCCTGGGAACACAGCCCGTCGTCATCCATCGAGACGATGCTAAAAAGAGAAGACGAAATTGGCATGCTCATAAATATCAAGCTGACATCTGACATGCGTTTTGCCAGGATCATAACCGCACATGATGGTGTGCAAGATCTCCGTTGCGATGTTCTTCGTTAAGACTCATGCAGAATTCACGATGCACGATCCAGGCCTAGTGCTGCGTTTGTTCATCTCGGACATTCGCCAGATCCCAACGGTTCTGCGAAGGAAAGTCTACGATTACTGCTTCCGCGGCTTCGAATCTCGGAGGACTCTGCGTGTCATTAATGTCCCTGCTATCCCTATGTTTTTTGTTTTGTCCGATGGGCCTGGCCAGACCACAGGCTGTTGTGGTGGCTTGATGATCAAATGGGAGGGGTATGCATGTTCCACTGCTTGAAGGCGCTCATGCAGAATTCACGATGCACGATTCAGGGCCTAGTGTTGTGTTTACCTATCTCAAACATTCACCACATTAACGATTCTGCGAAGGAAAGTTTGTGATTACTGCTTCCGCGGCTTCGAATCTCAGAGGACTCTGCGTGTCATTAATGTCACTGCTATCCCTATGTTTTTTGTTTTGTCCGATGGGCCTGGCTAGACCACAGGCTGTTGTGGTGGCTTGATGATCAAATGGGAGGGGTATGCATGTTCTGCATTGATCCACTGTTTGAGACACCCATTCCGGTTCACAGTGCACGATCCAGGTCCCAGTGTTGTGTTTGCCCATCTCGAATAATCGCCAGATTCCAACAGTTTTGCGAAGGAAAGTCTACCAGTTCTAGGTGCGAGGAACGCGCGCGACCCATGACATGTACAGTCTTCGATATCTGCTGCCAAGGCGGGCCGATGCCAACACCTTCTTTGCATCCTTGCGTATGCTCGACGACATTCGAAACCTTTTGGCTTTGTACACTCACTTACAGCGTTCCCCGTCGCTCCATCCTTCTTACGACCTTCATGTTGACCTCAGCCTCTTTGGGTCCAAGAAGCACTCACTGCCTGTCCTCTACTCCATACCCCCCATAATTGCCTCGCCTGACTCTCTACCCTCTCCTCTGTCATTAGGCGATGTACTCTTCCCCTCTCGCGGTCCGGCTTTAATCCCGGCATCCCACTACTCGTTTTAACTGTGGTCGTCATCAACCTCCCTGATTCTCCCATCGTGGGCTCCCCGTCAAGGAACCCGGTGCTGTTCCCACTGGCAACCCTGCCCCACTCCATCCGCCCTCGGTTTCCAACTCCGGAAGCTTTTGGCCAAGATCTCGCCCGTATCAGTCGTCTGCTCCTGCTAGCGAGGAATATGTCACCTGCGTTATCACTTTGCAAGGAAGAGACCCTGTGCCAACCACCGCAGAGAAACGAGGGCGAGTCAGCAGGGAGGAGGCAAATATACAGCAGCAGAGAAGGCGATAAAGCTCTCGAACGTCGTACGGAATTAGAGACGCATAACTTCGATATCTGTGGGTCGGCTTACAACAATGACCATTGTGGTGTAGTGCACACTTTCTGACTGCGATGATGACTTGAGTTAACCTGTTACTGAATGAATTTATCATTTCTGAAATAAATGCGACAGTATACAGTCTTCTAAGCCAAATTGCACTCCTGCTCAACATCTGCAAGGAGTTGGACCCATTTCCCCCCATTCCAAGAACTGATCCTGGCCCACTCATCCTCCTTCACAACTCGTTTGTACCACAGCAATGAAGAAGCAACAGTTATGTCTGCATACGAAAAGGCGTCGCCCATGATCCACTTACCCTCGGTCTTCTGATACCATTCGTACACCGTATTGTACATCTTCTCTAGTGGATCCCAGTCTTCATCATGCTCCACACCCCAAGGCAGCGGGACGTACACCGAGCGAGCTTCGGTGAAGAACTTGCCACTGACAGGACTCAATATTTCTGCGGTGCGTGCGAATAAAGGCTTGATAGCAGGTAGAAGGAGGCTAGCAAAGGTGGAGTTCAATTCGCGTATGAAGGGTTCTGAGTTGTTGGGGAAGATGGCCTTCTCGGGATGTCTTTTCGAGGTAGGAGGCGATTTCGAGGGAGTCAGTGATGATGGCTCCGGTGTTGGGGTCGCTGAGGACCGGGATAGTATAGACATCTGCGCCTTGACGGTCTTTGCGCCGATGGACTTCATAGCGATAGAAATCTCTGCATATTCGACCCAGAAGGTCACGAATGGAATATT
>KN835816.1:0-11380 GCA_000827255.1 Suillus luteus UH-Slu-Lm8-n1 | reverse complement strand
GTCCACCGATGTCTCGATGGTAACGTAAATTATTTCAACCCGCTGTAGGGACTCATTCCTGAGTAGCCTCACAATGGCCCATTTTCATATGTAGGTCAAGTCTACAGTACTACGCATGAAACGCGACACTAGCGCGACAAACGCGATGCACGCGCGACATGCGCGATGCACGCGCGACATGCGCGACATAGGCGACACTTGCGCGACTTGCGCGCGCCTAAGCGCCTTATGGCGCCTGACTTCCCACAGCCTATCCCCATGTCCAACTAAGTTCCCAGGTGTGTATTTTCTCCATTTATCATTTATTTCATTATCGTACCATGTTTATTTTCACTTTACTTCACATTTTACACTTTACCTACCTACTACCATCTCACTACCAGCACCATCTACAAGTTTCTATCTATGTTTAGAATATATCATTGCAAGCCTTAGTAGCAGTTAGCACTAGTGGCCATATCATCATCTGTTGTCCGCTTTGCATGTCTTCACGCCCTCATTAAGTCTCAGTATCGCCTGCATACTGCTTTCACGCACTTCCGCTTCGCAACGCGCGATGTTCCCGTGCTTCGCGCGCCTATAGCGCCTTTGTTCTCGCGCCTCACACATTCCCCCAGAGTTGTCACCAGTGGATTCAGCTTTCCTTGCATCCCCTAAGGGACGAGCCTATCGCATATTTTCTCTTCCCTTCAACATATATATCAGCTGCACCCTCAGCTGAGTTGAAGATCCTTCACCGCATGTGTTGGTTTTTTGCAGGCATAATCATGACTTGAAGTGTATTCTGTCCAGCAAGGCTGCAAAGGCCGCAATGTTCTACATTACGGATTATATCACCAAGAGTGACCTGAAGACACACGAAATGCTGTCACTGCTATCTAGAGCAGTTGCCCAAGTATCAACACGGCCAGAAGACTCCCAAGTGGCAAATGCCAAACACTTGCTGCATAAATGTCTCGCCCAATTTGCGTGTCAACAGCAGATCCATGCTCAACAAGCAGTACGCTACCTTCAAGGGTATGGAGACAACATTTCATCTCATGAGACCATTCCAATACTCTCTGGCCTGCTCTTGAGTCACATCAAGTGGTCATGTGTTGGCCTAGCAAGAGATCCGTGCTTGGACGAGGATGATTGTTACAGTAACGTTAACACCCCCTATCATTTTCTTATCTCCATGGACTTACGGCCGCGTTGCCTTGTATTCGTATAGCCTCGGCCTTTATCTCTGACTCATGGCGCCTCATGGCCTTATCTCTGACTCGGTATGACTCCGTTTATCTCTGACTCATTTGGCTGCGCTGCCTTGTACCATATCCGGTTATCACCTACCTTTCGTGGACTTACTGATACTTGATGAACCTACCCTGAAGTCATTCCATTCCACTATATATACTCGTCATGTATCGTAGTTGTTCTTTACTTTAATCTACTTGGTTTTACCTGGTTTACTTGGTGCGCCACTGTAAACTTGACCTTCACTTAGGCTTCGCAACCTAAGTGTCTTATCCTTGATCTATCTTCGTGCACTCCATGTTGATAGCCATTACACTTGAATACTTCAGAGGTGACAGCCCTCTAAGTACGAACCCTTGATCCTACTCTTGTCTGAGTAGAGGAACACCTTGCGCTAGCAGTACTCTTTTGTACTCGCAAGGGAAGAACCCATCCAAGTTCGTAACAATGATGAGACAGAGAACATGACGCTAAACATCTCTACAGACAAAACAGGGAGATTGATCATGATGAATCAGGTACACCATTACCTGTATCGTGGTGCCTCACTGGACCACATGTGTTTTTATGACTTTTGTTGATTTGTGCGACTTGAAGCAAAGACAAAAACAGACCAAAACCTGACTACTGCAGAGACATGGCTCAGTGTTTTCCAGAGGCATGAATTAAAAGCAGACCACGACCTCCATCAGACGCATGTCCTTGTAGAGCACACAAATGAACAGCGTGGTGAAGGACACACTCAATTAGTGCCTTGCATTGTTGGAATCTGTGTGCCGAGAAAAACATCCTTGGAGATATGGGCATTATTTGCTTTGGCACATTTCAAGCCATTTGGATGCAACAAACCACTAATCCTGCCAGGCACTGACGTACTTGAGGTGTACTCCAAACACAACTTCACCAAATTTGCATTGCAAGTTATGCAGAACTGGGAAGCGATCCACGAATGTGAGGATGAAAGGGATGCAGACAGACTGCTCAAACGGGCTATAGCAGCTGCCAAAGGTCGTTGCAATGCTTCAAAGAATGGAACACATCAGTCAATGGACATTGATGACTGCATGGAAGTGCAACCACCAAGCAAAATGTCCCTGCATGATCAGCAGGCACAGTACACTGTGATGCAGCTGCAAGATGCAGGTTGGTTTGTCGCCAATCAGCCCATGCAAGTGGTAGTTGAATCTGAAGTATCAGTTGTCGCATCGCATGCTCAGCAGAACATAAGCCAGTCCCTAGCCATGCTCCAAGCTCCTGTTGAGTTCCACCCCAGCATCCTCAAGCTATGGAAAAAACAGATCCAACAGCAAGAAGACTTTGTGGCACAGTGCCGACGAAATGCGCTGAACCCAACAGATATGCCAGCCTTCATTCCATTATATGTGGGGATGCCTGTGATTCTGCGCTCTCGTAACATGTCAACTGAGCTCAGCATTGCAAATGGTTCTCAAGGCACGGTCCATACTATCTATATAGATGTGTGTGCCAATGGTTTTACCTACTGCCCCTGTGCTCTTGTAGATTTTCCTCTGAGTCGTGTTCACATCCCTGGATTGCTGAAGGGAGTGTACCCAATCACGCCAATATCATGGACATTCACCACCTTGCCTCCTGGGGCTGTTGATGCAACGACCAAGTTAAGGGTATCAAGGGAACAACTCCCAATCCAACCCGCATTTACAGTCACTGGACACTCAGCTCAGGGAAAAACACTGCCGAATGTAATAGTCAACTTACACGAAGGCGGGTTTGGCACATATGTGGCAGCATCACGGGCCAAATCTCGTCTAGGTCTGTCTATCATGCGCCCAGTCACAATCAAGCAATTGAACAAGCCATTGCCATATGACCTGATGCAAGAAATGAAAAGGTTGGACAAGTTGGAGCACAACACGCATGTGATGCTTGGCGTGAGGGAAGGACCATTGATCACAGTGACAGTGACCTGCACCAAATTGGTCTGGTGCATGGCTGACTAATATTCTTCTATGAGTCCTCACCTAATAAATTCCTCTGGATTTAATTCCCCAAGTATTCAACCCAGAATACGAATTGTTCTGTCTTTTCTTTCAAAAATCCCCTTAAAAAGAAAACGAATATTTTTGACTATTTAATTTTGGATCCAGTTTCATTTCAAATAGCACAAGAATGACTCAGCAGGAATCTCTCACGTGTCAGGTGACTGTTAAAAATATTTCCCCTACAAATTGACCTGTGGGAACACACAGGAAACCCAAAATAATATGTTGCAAATTTGGTTTCCAACTGAAAAATATAATGAAAATCACCAAAATATTGCACACCAGACCCATAAATTACATAACTATTGTCTAGGCCCTTCAGGCCTCAGCCACAGAACATCACATGACCAAGTAAAATATTTCCACTATTTCTTAATACTTTCGCCTTGACCCCTCGAAGCTGACTCAGAGATTACACCCCTCTATTTTGTCGGACTTAAGTAATCCATACCTAATTACGTGGGAAGATAGTAGCACAGCCTCTAATTTCGTGTATATAAGGACCCACATTTTGGCTGAAATGGAAGCAGTTTTATGCCCCCAGTTACGTCTGTAAGTGTGAACCAAAAGTCAGATACAGTGTAAGCTGTTGAAGATTGTAGGGTGAACCTCTGTGAGACATCGGTAAAAGTGTGAGTACACTGTGCTCAACGACCAGCACACCTGGTTCTGTTTCATTTGTCAGTTTTGTCATTGTTGTAGACATTTCTCCGAGTTTTCTTTGTTTTACCAACTTGCATATTCCGGAATCTCTGTGTTTGTCTCTTTCGTCCATCTAAGGCTCCAAGCAGCCTAGTGGGGAGATTTCGGGAGTTGATAACAGGAAGCTTGACCTTACTCATCTGAGTAGTGATACTGAGCCAGGGTTTTCATTGTCACAAGGCTTTAGCTATTGAAAGGGGACTTGGTGCCGAACACCAAGGATGTTCATTCCTGATTCTGTTTAATACTCATCATGAGTTCCTTGACAGCAGGTTCAATATTGCGTGGAGTCCGGAGAGCAATTGATTAGTTCTGACCTTTGATCCTACCTGTTTGTGCTTTGGGAGTGACCTTTATTGCTTGGCACAACTTTCTGGCAGTGCTGTTGCTGCGAGACGAGAGCCTCAGGAGACCTTCTTCGACATCGCTTTTGTTATTTTTGTTATTTTTGTTGTTGTTCTCCATATCCTGTATCACCTTCGAAGCTCACTGCTGACCTCACAGATATTCTGCCCACTGAATCATATCTTTGGACATCACTGAACAGCCACCCACGAGCAACCACATTATCAGTCATTGGTATTTGTCTGAATCACTGACCGTGGAGATATTTGATTTTATAGGTGGTTATCTATAGATCATCTATCTAAGAAGACAACAGACCCCGAATCAGAACATGTGTTCTTGCCAAAGAAGTTGAAACCTCACTTTGCAGACCATGACAGCCCAACCAGACATGGGAAACGTGCATCAACAAAGGAGGATGGTGAGGGTGGCCCTCCACGCAAGATGGCCAAGATGAAACCACAAGGAAAACTCGATGGTGTCCATGACCAACCCATTCAACGTCACAACCATGCCGGTGTGCCTTCATGTCCAAGCCTGCCACCAACAGCAGGATGCCGATGGGATGCGACTGACTGGTCATGCGCCTATGACTCAGTCTTCATGGTTCTGTTCTATGCATTCAACAACACATCTTTACACTGGAGATCAAGATGGCTCACCTCAAATTCCATCACACAGAGTCTTGGACAAGTGTTCCTTGCGATGTGTTCTGTGTCTGCAGGCCTGCAAGATGTCCAGGTATTTGATGATGGCCGCAATGCATTTTGTGACATGCTATCAGCCAATAGCCCAATGAAATTCCAATGTCATGGACCCATGGGAGCTTCCCCTTCCCAGATTATGGATGCACTCACTCCAGCAGACGCATATCAACCCCATTTTACCTCACATTGTCGAAATGGGTGCACTTCACATCTAAATCTTCCTCCAACACGCTTGAGACAGGCCTTACCAACATTGTGCACTCACACAGCATGGCAGAGGTTGGTTGCTGATTCGGATTGTGGCTCTGTCTCGGCATCTTCCATTTCCACTCAGGCATGGATGAACATCGCCTTCGCTGCATTATCAAAAGTTAATGGAGTGTTGCTGTGCAATAAATGCGGGGCATCAAATGATCAACGAACTTTTTACGCAGACTCTCCTGCTCTTCTGTGTTTCGAAACAGGGGGTCAATCGCATCCTTCCGTCCTACCGTCAGCAATCATCAATGTACCAGGGGACCAACTAGCAAACAAATATGTCTTGCAGGGTGTCATCTACCTAGAAGACTACCACTTCAAAACCCATCTGCTCAGTCTTGATCAGCAAGTTTGGCAACATAATGGACGTTCCAACAGTGGCCTGCCCATGATTGATGAGGATGCCACATCGGCCAAGAGCTTGTCAAGCGACCATTTTGCATCCATGATATCCTCGCTAACAACTGCTGACACTCACATGTACATCTACTGTTTGGAGGAGATCTGAGGTGTGTGCCCTAAATCCTTCATCCAGATGAACTGATACTGACCTTTTTTGCAGCTGTCTTGTATCGCTTGGTGATGGACTCAGTTTCACGTGGCCCACAAATTTTCCAACAAGGTTTGATCTCAGTCTCTGGCTTGCTGAGACTCAGGAGTCTCAGATAGAATCTGAATCAGACAGCGCTGGCAGGGGAATCACAAGCTCTGGATGAGCACACACGGACTGTCTTGGTGCGAACATATTTTTGACCATGTGTCAGTGCACTGACTTGTCAAAAAATACAAAAACAGGACAACAGAGCGCACTGTTGTCATCTAATACACTATGCCACCCATGCGTACTAAGTTAGGTGCAATCACCACCAAGGTACAGAAGAACATGACGGGGTATTACAGGACTGCTGTCTCACGATGTAAGGTTATGGTCTATTTCGTGAGCATTTGCCAGGTGTGCTCACGCTCCCCTTAGTTGTGGATGTTCGAGAATTGGTAGAGATGGTGTACCAATCCTTGCCACGGCTGACCAATGCAGTTGCATGGGGCAACACTTGTCACCCAATCTGTAAGTACAAAGGCGAACTGCTGGCCAATCGGTTCAAGACCATAGTCGCACCATTTGCACCCGACAACTTCAAACAGTTGTGCAATGTGCTTGAAGATATGATGTGGGCCTGTTTTGGGCTGTGGTGTGCAGTCCCTGCACTGCAGATATGATTGCCATGACACCAGGCAGCATCTGCAGCTTCTATCCCAAGCTCACAGTAGACAGTGTCACCATCTTGACTTCAGGAGGTCTTCTAGTGGACCCTGAATATGCTGTGGAGAGCATCTGGAGCAAGCGGTTCACCATGTATGACAATGCAGAGTTCTTGGGCACAGACTGCGGATCATCCTGCCCTAGTCTCTGGAGAGGTGTCGCAGACAGCACCCTCTCATGTGTCATCAAGTGGGACTGCAGGTTCTCCATCACCGATCCCCTTCAGAAGTCTCACATGATCTGGCAGCTTGCAGAAACATGCAGCAACCCTTTTTGTATGTATCGTGCCATACCTGGATGATATCGCGCATTGCTGCCACCACAGACTATGCCGGCTGACCTCAATGCAATTGAGGATCAGTGCTTCCTCATGAAACATCATTCTTTTGTACGTGCTTGATTTCTCAGGCTTGGTGTCACTCTTCGCTAATATGTGCACACTTAGACTTCACTGGTGATAGTCTCCGCCTGTTGTATGCAACTGCAGCCACATTTCTGCACAAGGTCCCGGTAGGCTTGCAGGAAGGGAAAGAAAGGTTGAGAAGCTTGAATGATTTGGAGCTGAACTTCTGGGTAAACACTCTCGCCTGTGACAAATTTGCTGTGCCAGCAAATCGCTACTGCAGGACTTTTTCAGCCATTCCTGATGCACCTGCTCTCAAGCTTGCAAACTCGTATACCATCGTGCATGAAGATCCTGAAGGCTATCCTCCCCCCAATGCCCTCTTGAAGGAGCGCTTCGGACAGTCTTTACTCAATGACACATTGAAAGGAAATGTCCTCATCCTCAAGCATGTCAATCATAACCGCTGGCAGTTAGCTGATGTTATAGACAATGACATCTCCATCATCAACCTCTTGTTAGATGGGTATGTGGTTCACCAACATGATTGAAATCAAAATTGACATTCTCGCTGACAGGGGGGTGCTGTGCAAAACTTTTTGGGCTCACTTCAAGTGATGATCGTTGTTTCAGAATTTAAGGTTCTCCACCATGTTTTGATCTTCCGTTGTACTATAGATTCCGAATGCTCCTATCTTGATAAAAATTTGAATGTCTTTCGGTTGAATTATAAAATCGGTGTTAGACCGACAGTTTCAGTGCTTGCAGGCAATACATTCATCACTTCGTCTGGCAAGGAAAAAATCCATCATGTCAACTGCAGTACTAGATTTGATTAACATCTATGACGGGGAGGGTGCCATAATTTTGAGTACATGTCTGCGCCAATTCCTCATATACTTTTGACTTCCTTGCACCAGTACGATGTCAGAATCATGGTATACCTGCTTTCGACTCCAAAGGAGTGTTGGTAGCGATAAATTGTCTTTACAATAATCCTGTAATGTTGGCGAGTATGTGTGCAACATCTTCTGGAGTCTGTGTGCTCATTTTCTCCACACAGGCATGGTTAGATCAATCGCAAATGACATTTCAGTGGACTGCATGTATGCAGAATCTGTGGAGCTGGCAAACTACCTTGTAACTGAAGCAAGAAAAGAACGTGATGAACCCTACATGTCTGCTGAAGGCCTCATGATGGAGCATATCATAGACACAAATGCGGCTTAGTGTAGTTGTGTATGTATCAACTGTGACATGTGAGGGCTCAGCTTTGACAGGAATTTGAATACACCGGAGGTGTGCACATTCTGGGTGGTGAACAAACTTTCACATGCTTCAAAGATATGTGAAGACAGAAACATTTAATGGCAGACTTGGTCGAAAAATTGAATTGGAGCAGTGGTCGGCAGAATAGAAAGTATCTTTTTGCTATGGGGATCACAAAGTGTGACATGGTGCGTGTGTCAGCGTGTATCATGCCATGAGCTGGCAACAAAAAACAAGAGCGGTCTGAGTGAAACACAGTGCTTGTTTCAGAGAGTATGATTCAAGGAGGGACTGAAGACCGCACCAGCAGTTGACCCTGGCTTGTTGAAAACTTTGAAAAGCTACAAATGGAAAGGCCGTGTTTTGGCAAAGGTGATTGATATTATCATCCCACTGTCCTTACCACACCACCATACAATGACTCGTACAATAATCAATGACACACCTGCTCCTGAGAACACTACTGTGCCTCCACCGGTGTTCATGGAAGCACTCCTTGAGTGTTCATCCAGTCCAACATCAGCAAGCACAGGACGCCTGACAGTGCTTGCTTGATCCAACAATCCGCGTTTCTGGGACACCAAGATCCGCAGTGAACAATGGGTCGACACCAACAGACATCCTTTCAGCATCACGTTTCCTGCTATAATTGAACCGCAGGGGAAGCACTCAAAGCTTGATCCATACTTCCTTCCTACTCTGAAACAGGTCAGTTTGGATGCTGAGCGCCCCCTTTTAAAATGTTCTCAGCATGTTGTCAGCCGATGATCAAAGACATTTACACCGTTAAGGCCCAGTTCCAGTTGCAAACTCTTGATGACTCCTTTCCTGCGGAGGCCGTCATGTGCAGCAAGGAAGCGGCAAACACTCTGCTGTACCTGGCTAGCATCTGTGAGAAAAACAGAGATAGAGGTTAGTATCCATGTTTGACAAAAAGGTCCAATGCTATAATTTGCACGACAGACAACCGAGAGGTTATACCGTTCATGCGCAGTGCCAGGAACTCTTCGACAGATGAACTCCACTTTGTTGTCCACAGCGATGCATTGTTTCCAGATGCAAGTGAGAGTAGAGGTGACATAGTGCCTGAGTTCTCTTTGGAGGATTTTGAGGGTAAGCAAGAAAATGATCTGATGAATGAGATCCTGACAAGTGCATTTCAGATATAAACTTCACATTGACAGGCGGTACGTGATTGTAACTGAGCATGGAAGAAAAAAGATGCTGATGTGTGTGCAGATGTCCTTAAAGAGGTGATGACAAAGTTGGCATGCCAAAAGGTAAATGATTGACGGCCAAGAAAGACGTGAATGCTGATGCTGGGCTCGCGCATAGGGGTCCATGACTGGACTCTGAAAGATTTGGAGGACCCACAGGGCCACTTCAAAATGGTGATCGACCTCTACAAACTGGAAAAGGTGCCAGTAATGGTGCCAAACGTGCTAGATGCTGTGGGGAATCTCATCCATTCCTCTGAGTACAGCAAGCACTTCACAAAACCGATGCCTGTGGCTGCTGAGGTGGTAATGCGCCTGTGAGTGTTTGATGATATTCCCAAAAATATAGACTAATCAGTTTGCAGTTGGACTTTTGTGCCAGACAACAAAAGACCTACAGATTCTCGTATCTACCAGACAACCCTGAAGTCTTTGCGGTTGCTGCCACAGTTCGAACCTGAAATTAAGGCGCAAACAAAGACTGGAAGTGCGCATGCGGACCCCAAGGGAAAAAGAAAGGCGGATGGGCCTGCAGGCGGAGGATCTCCTGTAAAAAAGAGCACTGGTCAGCAAAAGGAAGTAGGGGGTGCCGCCGTCTGACCATTTCAACATTGTCGAGAATTTCTTCTCTTTCTGAAGCGCACCTTTTTGTTTATCTTTGGCTGATTATCTTCGGGTGGTGATGCGATGTTTCAACACACTGCACCATGCTGTAATGCTATAGTGGATTCAACTTCATATTGTATGTAAACTCTGACTGTGTTTGGCTGAATCAGAAATTGGAAAGAATAATTCACGGATGGTCACTCAATCCGTGATTCTCCGAACTGTAAACACACTCAAGCATAGGTAGGGAGTTGGGGACTTGGTGCATAAGCACCGTTACGATTTTGTAGTGGCTCAAAAAGTGTTCCAATGTTTATACATTTTCATGTATTGCTTGATTGTGGATCAGGATGCAAGAATATAACTAAGCTATAGAGAGGTGTCAAAATGCTCTACATCAAGAGTGGGGGAAAAATAGTTCATGACATATACCTGTTGTAACCTCAGGATGGGTCCCCCACCTGGGCTTTCCATTAAGTAAGCTTTATTACTATATCATTTTGACCTTAGGTTCGTCACACTGTTGCTTGCCCGATGAACTGAACCTGTTTTTTGTGATAGTCACAGCAGTTTTGGGTCGACAAACCTAATTTTGTGACATAATGTTACGTTATTTTTTCTCTGATATGTTTTTTCAAGAAAATCTCCACCCAAACACTTAGTTTTTTCTGTTATTGTCATTTTGGATCTATTCCCTATGGAATGTCAGACAACTGTGCTCACTTCTATAAACATTTTGGTGATACAAAGTCCTAAACAGGTGACAAGCTTCTAAAGGACTCATGACACCATTTAGGTTAATATTTTATGATACAGAAGCCACAGTGAATGTAAACTAGGCATGAAATATAGAATATGGATATGTGCAACATGACATCACCATTCATCTCTAGCTACATTGTTATCATGCTCGTTATCTGAGAAATCCTAAACTACTAACCCTGGTTGTTCGATGAGAGCATCCAGCTTGTGATGATAGGAAGCATCTTCATAGTAATGTCCAAGTCAGTGAGTGATTAGATTGAGTGAAATACAGTGGCTCAAAAAAGTGTCTCAATGTTTATGTGTTTTCATGTAATTGCTTCAGTGTGAGTTGGGGTGTGGAATTATAACTAAGCTGTTGAGGTATGTTTTGTAGCCCTGCTTCCCAGCTTCATTTCACTCCCCCATAGCGTGGGAGCCTGATGCGACCGTGTGACAATATGGCCTATTTGATATATTGACTCATTAAGATACTTTTTTGACTTTGCATTTAACCAACACAATCTCTATAATTCTAGCATTTTGTGTGACTTTCTTTTGTTCCAATCACCTCTGCTACTCTTCTAGACATATTCTCTATCAATTTAGAGTATATCTCCTTAGCAATATTATCACACTCCATTGTAACACTGTCCCACAGTTAAAATAGCCCC
>KN835815.1:0-11493 GCA_000827255.1 Suillus luteus UH-Slu-Lm8-n1 | reverse complement strand
GTACTCGGGTAAGGGGCACAGCGCACGAGCTGAGGCCAAGCCCTTCCTTCCTAATCCAACCCTCCAGCATGGTCTCTAACAGATATAATCGAGATATATGATAGTGAGGGAGCTGTGATCTTTAGTAAGTTTCTCCACACAGTGTTGAACAACTATTCACCACTATGTACCAGTACAATGCCAGATGCATGACAAACCTTCTTTTCTCATCAGAACCAGTGCCGAGGTGAAAGCATCTGCCACTTCACAGACCTTTGACCTTTGACCTTTTGTTGGATTCTGTTTTGGTGGCTATCAACAGGCTGTACAATAATCCACTAATGATGGCCAGTATGTACCCGTATCCATCACATTTGCCTTTAAGCTCATTTGGTCTGTGCAGCCATGATCAAATCCATTGCTAACAACATCACTGTGCACTGTGTGTGTGCAGAATTGCTTGTGTTAGCGAACTTTTTGGTTGCGGAGGCCATGAAGCAAGAAGAGGCAGCATATGCATCTGCAGAGGGCGTGATGATGCAAGCAATTGTCAAAAAGAATTCGGATTAGCTTCTGGTGTACATAACGATCCTTACTTTTGCTCAGACATATTCTGTTCTGCACGCACATTGACCCACTCGGATATTTTGATATGCACTACTCTATAACATAATCATAATATATTCAAGCTGAATCCTACGATGGAGATGTATATCCTGCTCTCATGTTGAAAACACCAGAGACCTTACAAGCAAGATGCTTGTATAACAAAATGAATGTGCCCATCAGTGATACAGAGATCAGATCTAGGCTTCAATGACAGTGCTGAGATTCCAGGCTAGTGAACACCGAAGAAGAAGAAAAAAGGGGGTGGTGCAGCCTCAAAAATCTCAAAACCAAGTTCACTGTGCCTTTAACATCATCAAAGGCATGGACAACACACCCTTTGCCAATTCTATCTCACACTGAAACACCAGATCTGTTAGCAACAAAGAGTGTCCAATCACCTTAGACATGTCTGTGATGACTGAGAAAGAAGTTTGCGCTGATGCCAGAGGTGTAGAAGGTGACACACAATTAACCATACCAATGGCTGTGATTCCTTGGCCACCTGTAGCACGTTGACAAAGCATCGAAATATATTGTGAGGACATACACCGCCTGCCATGGTGGAGGTGCTGATAGTATAAATAAGATAGGTGATTCAGACAGACCACAGTTCCAACATCTTCTATTACTCACCAACTTGTCACAATGTCTAGCCCCACTAAATCTGTTCACTCCAATGACTCCCATGACAGGAGCCCTGTCACTGCTAAGACTTCATTATGGATGTCACTATATGTCCACTCTGTCACTGCTCCTGTGGTCAATGGTGATACAGTGAGCTCTGTGCCATCTGCAAACAACCCTCGTCCTTTGCGCTCAATGGGCGACAGTGCAGAGTACTGGATCAATCTTGGCGGACAGCCATTCACTTTCAAATTCCTGGCGACATTGGATCTTGATGGTCAATACAATCATTCCAGTCCGTACTTCAATTTGCCTCATACAGGTGTAAGTATCTAACCACAAGCACATCATCTGTATTAACTTACACACCACAGCTTGACCTTGTTGTGTTAAAGAAAGTGTGTGCTCAATTTGAAATCCATCCCTTGGATGTCGAGGCACGGGAGACTTATCCCGATGAAGCGATTAGATGCAGCTTGTCGGCCATGGACATGCTCAATGTCTTGCATGGCAAAGTGTCAAGGTCGTGCTCAAGGGGACTATAACTAAAGGGCTTAGCCTCAGCTCATATGCTGTGCCCCTTTCCCGAGTATGTGCCCTGTATTTCCGGGAGGGTATGATATGGTCCAGAGGTCCGGAGTACGATGTAACCGGATGTCCAGAGGATATCTGGATAGGGGTGGACGAAACGACGAAGACTAATCCGGACAAAGTCTGGACTAGAAACTAACAGGAATAGACTACCCAAAGGTAGAGCTGGAGATGTAGACTTAAGGATTCAATCCTAAGTCTCAGAGAAAGACAAGAGGATAACTTCTCAAGTTCAGAGGAATAGGAATGAGCAGAACTATAGTTGATATTCAAACTGAGGATATACCGAGAGTTACATGGGTTTATATACTATAGGTAGCACAGGAAATATAGGTAAGAAGATGTCCAGAGCTATGTACGAAGCATATGGAACAGAATGCTGAAGTGTTGTGGATCATAATAAAATGGAGGCGGAAATGAAAAGGCAGGGCGGATCAGTAATCAGACAGAGTACAAGAATAACCAAAGTCCGGAAGACAGGGGTAATACTAAAAAGGAAGCACATTAAAGGTTAGGTCCAGAGATGAAAGAAGTCCAGAATCTAGGGTCCAGGTCCGGAGATGTCTGGATATGACACAAAGCTGAGGAAGCTATGAATGCATGTAAGTGTTGTGTTACATTCGAATCATTGATTGATACACTAACATTGCAATAGTTCTGTCCTTTAGCACACTCTACCCATGGGACATCCCGTTCTGGCGCTGGTACCCTTCCAACGAGAATGAGCGCTTCTCAATTGTGGTGATGACAGATCCCCTAGTGCAGAACATCCCTGTTCCAGTATGTTCGTCTGTGCTGCACCTCAGGTGTTGTGACATTGGCAGTGAGTGTCACATTGCACGAATTCACAATGCAATTTGCACTGACTGGTGTCTTGCTGTCCTCAGAAGGTGATACTATGCAAAGTCCATATTAGTATTTCCCTCACATAATCAGATACAGACATACTATACTAATGCCTCCAAAAACAGCAAAGGCTAAAGCAGCTGTCATGACTGTGGGTCCTCCAGGAGGAGGCAGGTCATCTGCCAGAAGCACTAACACGGCCCCTGATGGTTTGCAACTGGCTGACTTACCAGACCCTTTGGGCCGTTATGCAGTGTTGATCACGCAATACAGCCTGCAGGAGTGTAGTGTGGTTGCTTCGAACATCTGTGATGGCCAAGGTAGGATCATTGGCCCTCATCAGTATGGCAGCCAGCTCGCCACAGGCGACGTTGTCATGGTAGAGTGCCAACTGAAATTGTGAGTATGTCAACATATGTCAGTGTTTACTTAGACACTTACTCAATTGCAGCTGGTCCATTGCCTCAAACAAAAGGGACAATGGCTCAGGCAATAACAAAAACAGTTCCCACCATCACTAAGTCATGCTGAAGTCCATGATATTGTTGCCCGACACCAGTGTGACACCTGCAAAGTTCACAAACTACTTTTCCAATACCAAAGGTAAGCGTAAGGCTGTTGATGAG
Source organism: Suillus luteus UH-Slu-Lm8-n1 (assembly GCA_000827255.1). Lineage (NCBI taxonomy): Eukaryota > Fungi > Basidiomycota > Agaricomycetes > Boletales > Suillaceae > Suillus > Suillus luteus. The sequence continues at coordinate 8,218 of KN835815.1, read as the reverse complement.
CCTGAAGGCTCGCAAATCAGCAAGAGAGCATCAGAGGATGACAACAAAACAGACAATGAAACTGATGGTTAGACTTACTGCAACAACAACGGCACCGCATATGGAGTTCAGGAGATGGAGATGTCATCTGACTGAGAGCATGTTAGGTGGAGGGGGGTAAAGGTCTCTAGTTAACCTCAGGCTATTGTAACAATGTTTCGCAAATGTATAGTTTTGGGAGAACAGTAAAGGCTTGGCAAGATAATAAAAATGGAAGTTGCAATATTGATCTGTGAGAAAACACAAGCTGACTTAAGGTGGATCATGTGCAATAGAATGCAGGGTGTGCAGGGGATATGTTTAAACATAAGACATCCCAGGACCCTGGACAAACAAAACTGAGTCCACCTCAACTACTCCTAGCGTATCATTTACAGTGAAACTGCCTATACCTCTGTATGAAAGCATCTGAACAACATGATGAGTAAGATGGGATGCATTGATGGAGATCATCACTCACTGTGCTGACAGTAACACAGAATCACGACGTCGCCATGACTATGCTGAAATTTCTGGGGCTGGCGGACATTGCTGTCATAGGACACACTTGCTGCTCAATGCATGATACATCCCAAGAGGTAGTCAGAAGATGCATAACTCATATTCTCACACCGTTTGTAGAGAGGCAGGTGAAGTTATTACTCTCGTCCCTAAGAGAGATAGGTGGGGTTATCACAGGCTCTTGTGTATGGTCAATGATCCAAGGAGATGATAAATGCAAGGCACAAGACCTGAACATCATTGTGTCATATAAAGGATTCAACACATTGAATACTGCCATCAAGCACACCTTTGGCTTTTTATGCATCTCAACTGTCACACCCTCGCACCATTTACACGTAGCTCTCGGTCATACGCCCGCAACAACCATTTCATCACACTGTCTTGTTCCAAAAAAGGAGAGAGCATCCTTTACATTATTCTAAATGCATCCACAACAGCAGACATGATGTTTATGACTACTGGAGGTGCATGCTGTTTCTATCCTAAATGGCTGGATGAACATTTGGTCATTCTTACACACACAGGAGATTTGGTCAGTAGCGACCGAAAATTGGGTTGCATTGGAGAACTAGTGAGCGAGAACATGAATGTGGAGGAAGGAATAGACTTCCTTGGGAAACCATGCGGTAATGTATGTCTGACACTGGCACCACGTTGAAGACAAACAGTTCTGGTTGGATATTGATTGGGATGAGGAGGACTCTGTGAGCAGGGGTCTTTCAGAATGAGGATGTTGAATGGTGCTTGAAATCTTACTGCACCAACACAAGTTGTCATCACCATGTATCAGTAATGTGTGAGAACATCGAAAGCTGTGGTACACACAACTGTGAGTTCTAAGGTTCTTTGATGGCTTGAATAGTACATTAAGAAATATCACACTAACAACAGCATGCAGGAGATGATGTGAAATACCTCCCACCTGAGATACAATACTGAAAACTGGTAGGCAAATATCTGTAAACTGTGGACTTGACCTTGCTGAATAGAGAAATAGCGATTCACGTAGTTGTTCAAGGGCATCTTCTATGGCACAGTATGCCACAGGTCATTCCTTGTGCCCATTCCCTTGCATAATGGTGTGGAGAGAATGCCTACACTGGATGATCTCAAGATCATATACTAGGTGAGACAACACAGTGCAGAGGCTTGTACAGCAACGTGTTAGTGCCTGCACCAGACTTTTGATAAGATTCCAAACTCGTCTATTGAAATGGATGGGATGTACATCTTGTACTTCAAAAAGCAAGATGCCTTAGCTGTTGAAAACTATGTGATCTCCAGAATGGGAAATATAAATAGTGGCCACCAAATCATTAATGGGAGTGTTGTGGCCATCAAACAGGAATAGGATACTCTGCACTGCATTATAGATGTGACAAAAGAGGACCTACTCATTGTCAACTTTTTAATAGCTAGGTAGGTGTGGTGGAACTTAGGGAGACAGGTTTAGCTGAGAAACAGTGTAGTGCTCTGCACTACCATGCCTTACATTAGCAGGTTGAAAGCACTTAAGCTGATGCACATGTATTGCACAGAGCTGAGTCGCTTTAGTTGGCACAAGAATAGAGAGTATAGCAGTGGGTCAATAACTTTGCCTTGTATTAGCACATTAATTTTTACATTCCTTCACATCTCATGCCCTGGCCATATTGATCATGATAAAGTTGTCTTGCATCACTGGCCAACAACATACCAGCTCCACACCCTCGGCGCACACAGTGTGGATTGCTTGGTCACAAACAATAGAATGAACCATGTCTGCAATATAATATGAGCGTGATGAAGAGTGGTGCATGCCAGGACTTATAAGCAAACAAGCCAGGATGATTACAGATATGGCTAGTGATGACCAGTGCATCGGGGGCAGGGTCATGAGTCAAAGACCGGGAAGGTGACACTCTGATGTCTCTGCTTGGAACAACATGAAACTGAGGTGTGTCTTGGCAGGCCTGATCAACTACATGACACAAACATAAGAAGGATGAAAAAGCGCAGGTGATGTTTGGCTCACTAAAGATGAAGGCTGCATGGCCTGCAAATACATTGATGAGGGATAACATAGCATCTGACATGGTCAAAGACACTGCAAGATGCAAAGATGGTAGATTGGTGGTGTTAAACCAAGTGCTGAGGCTGAGACACTTGACTGGTGCACACATTACCTACAATCCTGCTGGCATTCTGAAACAGACACCAGTTTTAACAAAAACCGATTGTGTGCCATACTCAGAGGTTATGAAGTCACAAACAGCAACCGATCATTGCATTGTCATATAAAGAAAAAGAGGGTCAGGTTGCAGATAGGTAAGTGCGCAGTGCCCCTGATTGTAATCAACACATACATCTTCCACACCCATGTCGCCAACAACTGTTATAATGTCAGCAAGACACCATCTGCAAGCCATTCGTGAAGGCATGCTAGCTAACGATAATTATGCAGGAGATAAGAGGCTGCTCAACAAAGTTGAGTGAATAAAGATGGAGGGGAGAGATTATGTGGCCAAAAAGGATGCTCCTTGGGAGCTAGCCGTGCTGTGCACCGTTGGTGTGACCTCAGTGAGAAATTACCACCTGACATCTAATGAAGATTGGAGAGGTCCCACAGCAGCAGCAAAACACATATCCGAGGCAGTGGCATGGTGCATCATGGACTTGCCTCACAATGTCCCTTTTGTGTGGGACAATGAAGTGACAATGAAAAATCTGAAGTTCTTGCAAGAGCGAGGGGCAGAAGGCAAGGACATGGACCAAGAAGGTTTCCTGGATGAAGAGAAAAGAGAAAAGATGAAATTTCAACATAGATTCATGAAGGTAAGTAAGAACCGACATTGAACAAATCAGACATTGATGGAAAAACACTGTTACAGCAAGGTCTTAATGGGTTAGAAGATATTAGCATAGGGCAGTGGCCAATGCACACATTGACAGTGCGTGAAGCGCTCAACAACTTATCAACAACACATCACATCAGCCCAATGACAATGTTTGGTTTTCATGGAGAGAGTATCCCACCCAGACAGTACACTTGACATCTGAAAGGTGTGCTGGTACAGATTTACTTCATGTTAGGCCACACAATGGTTGACAAGTTGAACACATACTTGGCAGAAATGGTGATGATAAGAGTGCTTGCACTGCCTTCAAACTTCGGTGATGGCAGTTCTTCAATGTACACCCCAATGGAAAGACACAAAGGCCCGTTCCACATATAAGATTTAGATTGACAAGAGAAAAAAGGTGGAGGACGTATAGAAGAAAGGGTGAAGCTTAATATCAACAAAGGAGTGTATGAGGAAGACGAAGACAAGAAAACATAGTCTCCTGAGGATGGGCACAACTTGATGACACACCGGCAGTTTGGGAGTTTTCCTCTATGCAAGATTTGTTTTGAAATGTTATTAATGAATTTGGCATTTTCACTATATATTTTGATATGATAAATATAATAAATTTAGACAAGTGATAAAATCCTGGGCAAGACTATACATTTTATACAACATTTTGACACTGTAAAAGTTAGTCATTTAACCAATAGCAAGATTTGAATCAAAATGTTATTCAAATCTTGCATGGGTAAAAACTCCTTTCCACATAGGTAAAATTTGAAATTTTAATATATTTGAAATTTTCCTCACATTTAACCCTAGGCAAGATTTGAATGAAAATGATTGAACATTTTGATTCAAATATTGCTGTTGGTTAAATGACTTACTTTTACAGTGTCAAAATAGTGCATAAGATGCATAGTCTCGCCCAGGATTTTGCCACTTGTCCAAATTTGTTAATTTTATGATGTCAAAATGTGCAGTGAAAATGCCAAATTGATCAATAACATTTCAAAATAAGTCTTGCATAGCAGAAAACTCCCAAACCGCCGGTGTGTGATGTACAGGTGAGAACTACAAATCATACAGGATCATTCTTGCTGTAATCGAATAGTTGGCAACTTGCTGGAGGGTCTTTCCGATGAGAAGTACACATCTTGCTTGCTGCAATCTGGTAAAATGTAAGATGGTGATACCACACATAGAACAGACTGCACCGAATTGTGTGACCTAGGGTTAGGGTCGACTAATCCATATAAGGAGATTCATTCATGAACATAACCCTAACCCCAAAGCCAGGTTGGAGCTGCCACTGCTGCAATGCCATCTGCTATATCATAATGCATCAGCATTCATGGAATGTAGATAGTGAAAACAGCTTACCATATGAGTACTTTTGCCAGCAACTCAGCCCATTGTCGTGTAGTACTCACTAAACATTCAAATGAGGCATACACGCTGACCCGAACTTTAGAAGATGGTTCGCGTGCCCTGTAATCTTTTTCAATGACTGTAAGAAAGACAGTGTTAGAGGCAACTTACAGAAGAATGTGCTTGTGCCATTGGGCCTTCAATGTACACTGTCATGCAATGCCCCAGAGGGCTGGTACACATCCAAGAATTAAACTGAGGAGGAAGGAAGATGGTTGTGGAACGTATGATACAGATATGATGAACAGAGCGCACAAATCTTTCAGTGATGAATGATAGTCTTATTCGCACAATTGTCAATGTTCTCAGTAGCAACGTAGCATACAGATATGATGAACAGAGACAGTTCAGGTGTTCTTGGTACAATTAAAAAATAAAGGAGTTGGGGACTTGGTGTGTAAGCACTGTTACGATCTATACTAGTCTCGATGATAGAATGACAAAAATAAGTTAGATAAGGTGGCCATTTCAGAGTGGATCGTGAGCTTGTGAGTGTTGATGCGTGAAACATGGCCTTTGTAAGCATGAGCACATGAAGATCCTCCAAGTGTGCTTCTATCTTATCAGATCACACACTTCTCTCTCCCACTCTTAAGACTTCATCTCGAGAATTGGATTCCCCACTTTCTCTTCTCTGCGCTCATCCCCATTTGCTGAGTGCTCAACAATTTTTGTCCATCCATCCCTCTCGTCGACACCTGCAACTCTCAAATCATTATCTATTAATGGCTTTCATCACTAGCGTCCCTCCCCCATCAGGCGGTCCTTCTTCTTCTACAAACAACACTGCCTCCACTGCTTCCTCTTCCTCGACATCTCAGATGTCCCACAATCAGATCGTTGCAGAAAATCTTAGACGCTCCACTGCTAACACGATCTTACAACAGTGCAGAGACGCCAGAGAGATTAATGTTCCTGCAGATGAACTTCTGATCCCCGTTCCACCTCCACCCACTGGCACAGCTCTACAACAGTGGCTCTCGGCCTATAGCCAAATGTCTCCCAACTCACAGGCTCTAGGTACCACCTCCCTTCCCTCCAAGGCTGTGGCCAGACCCAACACCACCAATATCACAAAGGTTCTTTTTGACTCTTTGAAAGAAGCTCCTGCGGGAGAAGGTCTCAACTCCACATACAATTTTGGTATTCACAACTTTATTCATGAATTTTTGATGGCCAGACAATATTGCCCACTCACAATGGAACGGTGCCCATGAGACGGAGGGCATCGGACTCAAACCAAGTACTAAGGCAAGCAGATGGAATAGGGTGAGGACTATCTACAAAACATGCTGGATATATGTATCTAAGTGCCTCGAGGCCCAGGCAAGACCCCTGGCACCCCTGGCAGACCTCTGACACTGAGCAAGCCAAACCCTACCATTACAATGCTCTTCACCAATGCCAACACTGAACAGCTTCATCATGAAGGTCACTCCCTCAAAAGATCTAAGATCAACGTCAACGGCTCTCCATACCATCTCCTTGATCTTTTGCAATTCAAGAATGAACTCGACATAGATCAGCTTTCATAGCAGGAAGCCTATCAGCGCTATCTTACATGGATCAAGGATATTGGTGACTCCACTTCTCTCGAACATTGGACTAACTACTTTGTCACACTCTTGAAGGATGATGCCGTGCACAAGAACTTTCGCGCCATCATCGAGTTCGATGTGGAGACGCATCAGAACTATACACTCTGACCGCATAAGTATGATCACACTGAATGGCTTCGTCATTTGCAAAACAAGAAATATGAAACCATGCAAGACGTCATGTTTCACACTCAGGAACGACTCTCCTGCACTGAGCTCCCAGACCACAATGCCTCATCTTCCGCTCGTTACGAGCCTTACAACAGCTCTTCTAAATTGAAGTCCAAGAAGGCAGATGACTCCAATTCCTTTCAGGATGGCAAATCTGCCAAGGCTACTGACCCCATGTGCATCATCTGCACCCGCACAGGTCATCGTTTCTCAGCGTGCACTGAAGAGACTTCGTCGAAAGGAGCACAAAATTATGCGAGTATTCTGATGGAGCCTTATGCAAATGTTCCAACAGATCTCAGCTCTGCGTCACTTACAATCTCAACAACCCCAGATGCTCCTGCAAGCGAGAACACTCCAAGCAACATCTTTGTTCCTTCTGTGGACGCGCAGAGCACAGTGCTCTGTCCTACATCTGCATCTAACGTCACGAACAGACATTCTTTCTTGGGTCCTGCCGATGAGGACTACTTCTTGATCGTCACTCTCAATTCTTCACTCGCATTGCCTCCGCCTCCGCATTTCATTTACAATGATAACTTGCAGCATTCTCCTTCACCTTATGATAATGACCCCAATTATTCTTACACCAATACGCCTTATTCAGCAGATGGTTTCAACACCCTTCTTGCTCGCACTGGTCTCACGCATCAATTCCCAGAGTTATCATACAAACTTCACAACGGCTTCCCCATAAGTCATAATCTGTCTCCCCTCACTGCCTCATATACCCCCAATAATCTTCCAGGGGCCGATCTTTTCAAACAGGTCTGTGATGAGTATATCGCAGAAGAACTCACTAAGGGTCGTTATTTGGGCCCGTACTCTCACGACCAACTATTCACCAAGATCGGTCACTTCCGTTCCTCTCCCCTACAAGTTGTCGTCAAGAAGGGTGTTGACGGCTCCCCTGACAAGTTTTGTGTTTGTCGACACCTCTCATACTCAGGATCAATGGGGCACTCCATCAACGACGAGATTGACTCTGATAGCTACCTGACTGAATGGGGTACGGCTGCAGAGTTCGCAGAGATAGTACATCATTCTTCACACATCTTTTCCCTCTCGCTTGTATCATTTTGGATGCTCTTTGCGCAATCGTCGCGAGGTCTTCATGACACGCATCACATTTTACGTTTGAAGGCACAAACTTTTGATACTTACCTCTATTCTGCTCTCTCACTCTCAATCTCCCCCATCTCACCTATGTCTCAGATTCAAGACGCTCCTCCTGGCGCTCAATTCGCCACTCTTGATATCGAGGCTGCATACCAGGGTATTCCCTGTGCTCCAGAGCACAAATGATATCTGGTCATTTACCATGATGGTAAACTCTACATCAATCATAACATTCCCTTTGGCTTAGCTTCAGCCGCAGGTCTTCAAGGTGAAGTTGCAGATGCCACTATTCACATCTGGCACGTCTTGGATGTCAAACCCTCCAAGAAGTGGGTCGACGATGTCGCACTCTGTCATATTCCATATATTCACGCTTCTCATCCGGACTTCGGAACCCTAGATCCGATCCAGTCTGATGTACAGATCTGCTTCTGATCCGATATACGATAAGCTTCTTAATTCATTTCCTGTTCATATAACGTTATCACAGCCTTTTCCTTCATCCGGTATTCTCTATTACCGGTCTTA
>KN835814.1:0-11482 GCA_000827255.1 Suillus luteus UH-Slu-Lm8-n1 | reverse complement strand
GAAAGTTTTGCAGCCGTGCACTGCCGCACTCAAAATTGGTTCTCCGCTCCAAGCCGTCACGCTTGATCATTCTTTGACGTCGATGCTTGCATTGTCGATAACAACAGCAACTGTGCTTCGTTCTCGCTGGAAAAATGCTCAGAGGGTGAGGATAGGCATGAAGTGTGTGCGGAAGAAAAAAAATCATTTTTCGGTTGTGATTTTTGCTTTTGCCTGACTATTCTACGTGAAAAAGGGTAACTTCGAATGATAGATTTGAAGCCGTATGTGTTCCTCATCCTTATTTTTATAAAACAAAAATACTATACTAAAAATATATGTTGGAAGGTCCTATATCCAAGAGTAGGGGAATTAAGATGTGTTGTTGCGTGTGCTATGAGGCATTTTGCAACTCTCTACTGTTTTGCAACTCTGGCCCAATGATAGTATAGGAGAAAATATGTTGCTCTACGGTGGTGACTACCCTTAACTTGACCAGTTAGGATGAGCCCCTAACATATATGAGTGAAAAGAAGAAGAAAAGGTTGTCGGCAGGTTTCAAACCTACACATGGTCCACTTGGAGAGAGATACAGAATGAAACTACTTATGTTCAATGTTGAAGACAACACATCGAAGTCATCAATATTATTCCCGTTCAGGTTGCCGTTTGCCAGTGCGAGAACGTTGTCCTATAGTTGTAGTTGTGAGACGAATATTAATACTCATTGTCTATCTGGAAAGCAAAGCTCGCAAGTGTGGCAGGGGATGGCGGTGGTACTAGCATAGGCTCGTGTTTAGGAGTGTGACCTGCCTGCGATGACATGCGAGCGCCGAGCACACCATACCTGCACTGCGGCCCTGTTTGGAGCCAAGCAACATTGATGTTGAATAACTCCGTGAGTTGCGGCGTCCAGTGTTGTCGGTGGCATAATCACGGCAGAGGGAGTGCGGGCTTTGGCGAAGGACAGTGGTGGGTATGGGTGCCAAAAACGCGCCTTCAATCAGATGAGGGCAGCAAAAGTGATGTGAGTGCGTTGGAGGGCGCATGCAATCTAAAACTTGAACTATCCACATCGAGGTTGAGTTCGAGTCGCTGCCGTTAGCATTCTTGCCAGAAAGTCGTCATGTTCGTGATCATTAAAAGATTTTGCTGCCGCTGTTCCTACTAGTAGCTTCCTATTACTCCAGAGGGAAGGTCTTGTCATTACGTTCTTACAATTTTTTATGCACTTACTTCCGAGGGGAGCTTTGAGAGCCGAAGTACTTCGAAGGGAAGTACTCCACTTGTTCTTTTCAATTTTCTTGTTCGCTTTATCCATTGGTGGTTACCTAACAACAGAATCATCATTTTCGTTATCTGTGTGGTACGCGGAGGAATTTCAGGACTTCCCTCCTAGAACGCATATGCATATGACAATGCGCGATATCATGATATGGGAAATATGCAAGTGTTGAGCTGAAGACTCACAGCCGACAGCCACGTATACATAGGCCCATCAGTGAATGGATACTTCATCTCGCTCAAGGCAAGCATTCTTCCCCTCCAACCTAATAGGTAATCAAGAAGGTTGATACGGGGGATATTAAAGCACATTGCCCGAGCCCGAGCCGCTCATATTTTAGGCCATCGCGTTGGGAAAGTCCCAGATCAACCATCTTCAACCATCCGTATCAACACCCAGTGGCGGTGAGGGTATACAGGTGTCCAATGATGAGTTTTCACTAACGATGCCCCATAGGATATCATGAAGGTTACGCTTCTGGCTGCCCTTGCGCTCATTCCTTCGGCATTTGCGGCGTGCTCATATTCTAACACAAGCTCGCCCTTCCGCATTTTTTTATCCTCGGAAGTAAATTGCAGTGGTTCGTCACTGGAAATGGAACAAGGAAATACTGTGCCATGCGCGTGCACACCGGTCCCCGCAGGGTTGGCCGGCAACGTGAGCTCGATAGTCACACAGGCAAGCAGCGCGGTCGGGGAAGTGCGCTTGTTCTTGGACCTGGACTGCTCGGGGGCTTATGGTGAGTACTGTTCTCTGCCAACTCATCCATGAACTTGAATGGGATGTCAGAGACGCACTCTGGGAAGTGGATGGATTCAAACGTGACAGCACCGTTGAAAGACCTCCAAACCTTCAGTTTCTGCAACTTGGGAGAGGCAATAGTGTAACCTCAGGTTTTACTGGACTTTGCATGTTTCGTAGATTTAGAAGGATAATGAATTAGACTTGAGAATACACGCATACAAGCTACTGTGTCTGGGCACCATAACCCCTGATGTTTTCTGCGAATGACCATGCAGTGTCGAGTTGCATGGAATCAGTGATGGACACGCCTGCACTAGAGATGGTAGCAATTTGGAACTGAAGGAAAAGTCAATTAATTAGGTGAGAACAATAGTCACTGAAAATGTACCTTATTCAAACTTCGGGCATCTCTGTAGAACAGCACACGCATGCTATCCTCTAGAATCTTTCGTGCTTCCTCTTCAGTAATGACGTCCTCCCTCCCTTCGACGGCCTTACGCAACAATGGTTGGGCAATGAAAGCGCCGTATCCGGTAGCAAGTGTCGAGGCGGAATACGTCGTACCCAATAGGTCAACATACGACAAAAACCTTGGATAATGGTTGGTCCCTGCTCGAGAACGACGTAGCGCATCCTTACCTCTTGCCATCCTTGAATCCGCCAATGAGTAGAGAATTCCAGAGCGGGTTTATCTTGGACCGACGCGCGTACATGAGCTGCGACATGTATTCATGGATTTCGACAGGACCGAGTTCATGACCATCCTGTGCTGATATCTCATCGATGGATAGTTCCTCAAGGATATACTGAATGTACTGGAAATCCGACATGTCGCCTCCCGCACCGATGGCAGTATAGTTGCCGACTTGGTGCAGACGCTGCACATCCTTGAATCGAGCGAGGGATCCGTATGATGCTGTTAGAGATCACATGAGCTGATAGACGGAGTGATTTTAAAGTGAAAATACCGAGGTTGTCAGCGGCCATCATGACACCATCCTTGTACTTGATCGCCAGCACACTCGTCCCAGTTACAATTGGTTGTCTACAAATCAAGTTAAGAGCAAGGAAAAGCAGTCACTGAATGGACTCACTGTGTTCGCTGTACGCCATCAGCGAAAGTATCCTTTGGACCATTATATGGTCGCTGGTGAATGGGGTAGGTAGCATATGCATCAAATGCGTCGTTTCGCTGCAGAATCAGAGTTCAGTACCATATTACACATCCATTCCACGGTACTCACTGGACGACCCCAGTTGGTTGGAAAGTGGTCCATGGTAGAATTGGTACAACAGGTTAATCGACGCGCAAGCTAGACGCGACATCATTATGTCAGCAGGTGACCAGGTCTCCCTAATACGGCAGCCAACCAACAGCCAACCAACAGCCAACCAACAGCCAACCAAAAACGAGTAACAATTTCAAACGTTCAAGTTGGCACTGACTGCCGTGGAGCTTCGGTAACTGGAACTTTGTGTCGAAGGCTATAATGACGCATGCACCCATGGATGTCCTGTCGCCTGATAGTTTTTTCCACCATGCAGACACGCACTCACTTATCCAACTTGGGACACATTCAGTATTCACCCATCGTAAGTCAAGTGGAACACACCAATGCAAATATTGTCAAACGTTGTTTCAATGACATTGGCAGGCTCGTGGTGAATCGATTGTCGCAAGACTTGCTTCCGCCCACTGACATTCAACCGGTGCCAATGCATGTTTACAACGGACTCTCTGCCAGAGCTCAGTCAGGCGCGTATCTTTTACCAAGTTCTCACTGTTACTTCTCTAACTGACGGATTATACACTATTACACCCTTAGGGCAAAAAATTGTTGCTTCGGTCCAATAAAGTTCGTGTGACGAATTGCTGCAGGGTTTAAACGGCATGAAACTAGATGGTTTTTCCCTTCAGGATGAAGATGCAGAGAGGTGCGACGGATGTGGAAATATTTGGCCAGCTTATGAACTTCGAACTCACATTCCGTACTGCTTGCGACATGTTGCCCACGCTGGACTACATGCGCAGGGATGTCTTTTTATTCGCTGGCACCAGCGGTTGTGATCCGGATAACTCATTATTGCTTACGATAGGCTTCTCTGCTACTAGCACGGCACCAAGCTCGAAGCTTAAATTGTTAATCCATGTCGCTCAAGTATAATATGTGTTGGGTACAAAACGACTTTCGCACCACTGTTCTGAAGGGCCCATCGTTGTCGGCGGTCATGCCACAATGTGGTTGAGGTGCGTCATGATACGCTAGTCCTTTTTTGTTTGATATTTCGACAACCTTCGAATTGCGAGAATGCCGTCTTTTACGTCTCAGCTCCGAGGGCATCACGTATTTATTCGCTGGTGCCAATCCTTCAAGTGATAGCTTCAAAGTTCAAATCGTCTGTATAACACAAAAGTGGCCCTGCACAACGCCCCACTGCGCCTCGATGGGGGCTTTGCAGGAAAGTTGAAGCTCGAGTCAGGCCCATTTGACACTGAACCGCCACCTCCACAATATCTAACCGATTGGTCATGGAATTTACGGACATACGTGATTTGGAACCCGCGCTGATCACAGTTCTTGTTTTCTGAAGGGTTGCGTCACAAAAAACTACCGTACCGAACATTATGCGAGTGTATAAAAGCTTTACCTTGGCCTGGTGCGCACCCCAGTCGAACTTCCTTCGTCTTTGTTATTACCCCATATCACGACCCACCCACACTCGTTTAACATGTTCAACAAGTCCGCTCTTTTGATTATCATCGGTGCTGCTTTCGCAGTTGCCCTTCCCGTTGACTCCACTTCCAAGGGTACCCTAGATGGCGTCCGCGTTTTTGGCGTCAGCATACCCAGCGTCTCTGACGTCAATACACCATCCACAGACCAACTCGGCATCACTGATGTACACGAGAAGATTCGTGAGGTAGCCCATCTTTCCTTCCAGCTTCCTGTGGAGGATGAGAAGGCACCTACAGTTCCTAAGGATGCCCTTAGCGAGCTTGTCGCCAGGTTCCCTCGGGATGAGCCTCTTCTCACAGACGAGCTCCCCAAGGTTGATGCCTCCAGCGCCTCAGTGCTCGGGAATCCTGATGTTGAATTACCCAACGTTCTTCGCAGCTTCATGCCTTCGCTGCCGCGTAAGGGCAAAAACAAGTCGGACAAAGAAGATTCAGACATGCCCGATGCCTCCACGCTCAGGCCCCCCAGTGGTGCAGCGGCCATTTCCTGGAACTACGCCCGCGCTCAACCCAATGACACAGCGCCTCAACCCAACAATCCAACGCCTGAGGCACCTGACGTATCCGACATGCATTCTGCAGTCGGGGACGCTCGCAAGGTAGCGGCAATTAAAGGCAATTTGCCCCGGGAACGTCACATTCCAGGCGTTTACATGCCTTCGGATCCCTCCACCACCGAGCGCACCCAGTCTTCACCCCCCACTGACTTGAAATCGTTTGGAACCAATGCTGCCAAGGGCCTGGAGAGTGCATCGTCTTCTAACGTCAAATCACCATCTCTGGCACGTCGTGCAGAGTCGTGTAGCTCTGACTACACCTTGACCTACTGCAGGCGGGTCTTGCAGTCGGATAACACTTTCATTCCGGAGCTGCTCCAGACCGTACATGTAGACAGTACCACTGTTACTGGCCCAGTGGGTTTGTCCTGCTCAGCTGCAAAGACCACTGACTAGTGAGTTTCTCCTTTAATATTTGTACGGTCGGTTAATGTTGCTCGTTAGCGTCTACCCCCTTTGCAGCAAGAAAATGGATGTAGTGGGTCTGGCCCTCGACTGTGTACAGGCCATTATCAGTGTCGTTGGCTAAGCTGCACGTGTACACTGAACTTGAAGTCAATCCAACTGGAATCGTTTTGGGGCGTAGCATAGCGTCTGAATGTTTCTTACGAGCACTACATATTACTTACACTGATTTACTACGCCGATAAATTTGTCATATACCCATACTTAAGTTTGTTCATACCATATGTAGTTCAATTCAGATATCTTCAAATCATCACAACCGGCCCTGAACCAAACTATAAGTAAATTTGGCGCTCGCAGTCTTCACTTTTTCAACTCATTTCGGACTCGCACTATTGTCCCCCTGCGATGCGACCTTAAAGGTTCTGGTTGCAGGAGTCTACCGCAAGTCCCAGACTGTTGAGCGGCTCAGCTGGAGTGCATCTTTGTACGTGGTACGGTCGCGAGACTTTAAGGATGCTTTCCTTACCAGAGCTGCTACACTTGCTTGATATTTGCAATATTTGCTTCAAATATAGGCGTGTTACGGAGGTCACCACTAGTATGTGTAGCGGTGTGCTACGATTGAATCGGCGACTGCACTGCCTCTGTTTTTTGTATCGTCTATTCAGGGTTCAGTGCAATAATAATGATTGATCGTAATGTCGCCTGCGGTTGAATTCAGTCAAACCACGCCAACGTTAAAGAATTAAATCAAGATATGTCACTACACGCGTATATACAAGTATGTTCTGGTATAACTCGGATCTATTACTAACAGCGATGCAATATGTCACAAGATGAAAACGACGTCGAGCAGGAAGCAGGAAAACAGACCAATGTGAAATGACCAATTCCGGTCTCTGGTTTCATGATTCACGCAGTCCAAAAACTGTTCTAACCACTGACAACAAACTGCGCCCAGAATTCAAGGTACGTCCATAGACATGTGTTGTTGGCTACAGCAATACATGTCATAGACGCACCTTGAATCCGCTAGGTGAGCCCAAAAAATGAAAGGGTCAACGCAAAAGCAAGAAGATAAGATAAAAAGAAGAGAATGCGGAGGACTGGAATACCGGTGGGGACGATGACGATATCGATCAGAAAAGCGAGCGTGCAGATTTGCGTTCAGTGACAACGGCCGCAGTGGGCGGCGAGCAGCGAACGACGCAATTTGCACGTAAGCGGAAGCGACCGATTATGATTCTTCGAGTGTAGAACCGCAGAAGAGTACTTGATCGAGGTAGGAAGTGAACAGATCGATTGATCGAAAGAACGAAGCGGCATGCGAGCGAGACGAAGGCAGCGGAAAGACAAGCAGGCGAAACCTTACTCACTTTGCAGCCCGAGCAACTAACTACCCCATCACGAACGACAGCCTCAGGCTCACACCTGCCGCACAACACCCACGGCAGTCGCACGCTGTGCCATGCATCAGGCGCGCTCCCGCGGCCACCGCACACGTTATTCCACCAACCAAAAAAGAACTCACCAACCATAGCAAAATAGTGGTCAACCACAATAAAGTAATATATCTTTATTTACCAGTAGGAATCTAAGGGAATGTCAGCGGGAAATATCCACCTTGAAGGCGTACCACATTGCCAGGCTCCTTGAGAGTGATGAGCCTCTGGAGGCTCGATGACGCTGCGGAGAGCTAATACTTTGGCAGGCGGGCAGTCAATGGAGAAGTTAGCAGATGCACCGCAATCAAGTTTGACTGACACATACCCGATATCAGCCTCGTCGCAGTGATACGAAGGGGAAATGAAACGGTCATATGGTGAAAAGGGAAACAGAAGCTGTTAAGGATGTGCACGTGGAATATGGAAGAGAACGAGATGGCGGAAAAGCAGAGACGGCTAGACTCTTATACACTCGCACCCAAGAGGCTGACGCAGGTAGCGATACTTGTGACGCGCATTCAAATGACGCACACCTACCAACGGTCAGCCGCATTCCAATCCTGAATCCAACGATGACAGCGAGCAATAACATTTGGTACTTCTGGTCATAAATCACGCCCCAAATCCGAGCGCAATTTCAATGGTCATGGGGAATCAGTGGGAGGCAGTGGCTCTAGCTGATTGCATCTATTGAAAATATTCAGTGCATGTATGGACATTGGAGGACCAGGGAGCACATGTCACGGTGACCGCATGCTAATATCTGTGACACGTGACAGATCGTTCTATGCAACTTGAGCTTGAATAGGCTTCGATGCTGCACCGTTCAACTTGAAGCTTGAAGCTTGAAGGATCTCCTGTTTATCAATGTCTAATAACGTTTGGCCTTCTTCAGGCGCTCACTTAATTTCCTGGTTGCGATCAGTACGGTCTCGCTATTTTATCTTCCCTGCATCACGCGCGGCGCGTTGTTCTTACCTACTACCTAGCATGCGATCAAGTAGCGGCAACCATTGTCTGGACCCTGGACAGCCTGCCTGCATTTCCATCTCGCATTGTCAGAATACGACCTCGGGATGGTGGCAGTCAATACTTCAATGTCTGGTTGTCGTTCGAGTTTAGTAGGCCTCTCGTTCTTCGAATCAAAGGTGCAGTAAAAAGTCACACGTCTAGTTTGATTGGGGTGAGGAAACCCATATTTCATCGGTCACATGGTACCACTTGATTTTGTGTTTGAGGAATATATAAGCTTCAGTCAACGTTCTTCCTAGGTTCGGGTGGTCGGCCGACACATCAAAAGCATGCAAATCTCCTGATTACTGGGTGAATTGTCATTCGTGCCATCTGGCGCGGGTTGCAGTTATGGCATGAAGGTGGTCTCATCTCAACCAGGTATTAATAGTGGAGATACCGACTGATGCCTTCTCCTTCGCTCCAAGCGTTTGTCAATCCCTGGTCTGCAAATCAGCGTCGCGTTCGATCCCATCGCTACTTATTCTTACACGATGTTGCACGCAGACACGCGGAATAGGTTTCTTGCAGTCTTTGAGGGCATCCGGGAAGAACTGGTTGCGCATATGAAATCTGAGAAGATGCCTGAAGATGCCATTGCGTGGCTCAGCGAGGTGACTAGTTATATTTGTTCCACTGAATGTCGATGTTCACGTCTTCGTCGGGACTGCCATCAATATTGTCATCAACTGGATTTTCTCACTGACTACACCACCTGTGCCAATTTTTTCGACTCTCATCCTTTTAGAACCTGATATACAATGTCCCTGGAGGTAAACTCAATCGTGGCGTATCCGTCGTTGACACCGTCACGATTCTCCTAAACCGCGTTCCAACTGACGATGAATACTTCAAAGCTGCCCTCCTCGGATGGTGTATCGAGCTTGTACGTTCTCCGTTCTCCATTTTAAAATATCTATAGTCATTCCCTGATAGCTTCAAGCATTCTTCCTCGTTTCAGATGACATCATGGACAGCTCCATTTCACGCCGTGGCCAGCCGTGCTGGTACCGCGTCTCTAATGTCAAGGGGCTCGGAAAGGTACATAACATTGCTATAAACGACTCATGCATGCTCGAGGGCGCCATCTACCACATCCTTAAGAACCACTTCAGACGTGAGAGCTATTATATTGATTTATTAGAATTGTTCCAGGAGGTATACACAACGCCCTTTCATTGCACCTCGGAGCCTCTCTTACCCTAGTCACCCAGGTGACCTACAAGACCGAGATGGGTCAGCTTGTTGACCAAATCACTGCCCCCGAGGACAACATTGACATAGGAAAATACACCCTCCCCAAACATACCTTCATTGTGCGGTACAAAACAGCCTACTACTCTTTCTACCTCAGTGTCGCGCTCGCCATGCGCATGTGTGGTGTCCCAGATGTATATGAGCTCGACGGGAAGACCATTGAGCCGTACAAAGAGGCAGACCGCATTCTCATTCCTATGGGCGAGTTCTTCCAGGTACAAGACGACTACCTCGACTACCATGGCACCGAGGCACAGATTGGGAAGATTGGTACGGACATCGTTGACGGCAAGTGCTCCTGGTGCGTATGCACGGCACTCGCGCACGGCACAGAGGCACAGAAACAACTTCTGTACGAGAACTACGGGAAGAAGGGCGCAGATCAGGCTGTGCGAGAGCAAGCTGTGAAGGACATGTACAACGACGAGGGGTTGAATATTCCCAAGCGCTACGAGGAGTATTCGAGGAATACGGTGGCGGAGATTAATGCGATGATCGAGCTGGTACCAGAGCCTGGTGCGGAGGACAAGTCAAGGGGTGACAGGCTGAGGCGGGACGTGTTTCGGGCCTTCCTGAGCAAGATCACTGATCGTACGGCATAGGACTACATGAACCTTGGTGGTGTGAGAAGAAAAACCATCCTTAATAATTACTAGTATGCCTATGAATGTTTGTAAGTTAGCTTGACCGGATGTCTAATAACAGCACAAGCAAGAAAAACTTGAATATATTCGGGCAGGTGTCGAAACCCAATTTTAATCCAAGTCTGATCCACCGGACTGCCCAGCGAGCCCGCTATACTACATACGAGGGTGCGTGCCAAAGACAACCATTCAAATCCATGCTATGTCAGCAACTGCTGATGGGTCTGTAGTCTGCTTGTTGGCATAAGATATAGTGAGCAAACAGGTTTCCAAACACATCGATAGGTGTTTTATGATGTGGCAGGTGGTCAGAAGCAAAGCTTGAAACTGGAATGTTAATTTTCACAAGTTGACACACCATCAGTGACACAAGCCCAGCAAGCTTTATGGGATTGAGTTGAGCAATTTTGTTGTGATACGTGGTAGCTGAAGAACTTACGTGTTATCGTGAAAAAAAAAAGCTAAGAATGAATCGTTGATATACTTCTGCTGGCGGATTCAGTGAGCTGGCATTGACCATGCTTCAAGATTATGGGTGGTGATCTGGCATTGCAAATATCACCTGTTCGAACTTCGAACTTGAAAGGGTCGTTAGGCTCACCATCAACAACAATGTTCAGCACTTAAAAGCAAGCCGTCTTCTTGCTGTCCCCTTCACTGGCAGATCTACTATTTGACCCCATATTACATCCTCACAAACAATGCGTTTCTCGGTTGTCCTCCGAGTCGCCGTTGCTGCTGCTTTGACAGCATCAGTATCTGCAGCATTGATACCTGCCGCTGGCAGTGAACGTGACAGCGATGACTACCAGTGTCCCGACGTCTGCTTCAGTGATGAGGGGTGCGTAGGTTGCTATGGCAGGAATAAATGCGTGAGTATGAGTAGTTTGCTGTATTTAACCACGTGACTCACTGGCGTGGCAGATCGGCCTTCAATGCAACTCGGAATGAGCTGCCGGCGAGAGAAAGTTGATGGTGAAGCGGGCCCGGGACTACACAACCATCGATAAGTACTGAGTACTGAGAGTCCTTGATGTTGTAGCCCTGCATGAGGAACTTGTTTGCGTTATCATACACCCAATTACACCGTTAGTCGAGTAAAACCTATTGTATAGCTCTAAAATGGTTGGGGTGTATATTAGCTTTGTAATATATTCACACTATCATTTTCTCACCATCCGTGTGAGAGGTTTCATTTAGATATATCTGAGAGCTCGAAATCAGCTCTATATATCTACAAGATAAATGGCCCTATGCGGCGCTGTGGCTGGAGAAAATTTTATTGAAATATAAAAAGTCGTCTGGCTGATTCGAACTCAAGCACTCACAAGTAAACGGCACAGACGTCTTCTCGTATGGCCACAGACTTACCACTAGACCATAGGTCCTTGTATACATACGTTAGTAATAGGCAT
>KN835813.1:0-11515 GCA_000827255.1 Suillus luteus UH-Slu-Lm8-n1 | reverse complement strand
TAAGAGTCGTCGTCATCACCTCGGGCTGATTTCGTGTAGCGTATTTCGAAAGAGAAATTAAAGACTGGTAGAAACTGGCTTTGAGGATCAATTGTTGGTTCCTCGTAATGACGTTCTTCCCATATGTAAGGGTATACCTGCTTGTAGGCTGGGTCTTGCTGGTCGTCTTCGTATCCATCCAAGGACGGTTCCGACTGGTAGTCAGCATCCACTTCATCGTCACCCTGGGCAACCCTCCGTCTCTTGCTCTTCACAGATGATGCAGAAGCAGAGCGTCGTCGCTTTCCCCCCACGTGTTGTTCGATTTCGATGTTAACTCCAGGTACGCCTTCATCGACTTCAAGTGCTTCATGTACATCACAATCTCCTTCGCCTCCTTCGTCTGCATTCTCTTTCTCTGGAGGTTTCAAAAGAGTAATTATCGTATTCAAGTTGATTGCAGGACGAAAGTTGTCAAAATCTGGTTGTTTGAGCTGGTGCGGATCCCAGAAGTATGGATGTTTGTGACGAGCAGACTCTGTATACTTTCTGCTGATTGTTCGAATATCCTCCATCTCAGAAAATATTTGCATACGGGAGACTGCAGAGGATGGTGGTGGTTAAAAATGATGGCGCGACTCTGGGCGCGTGTAATGATTAGGGCTGTCACGTGATTAAAACATACGCGGATCCTGAATTTCTGCCTCAAGTCTTCCTCTTCATCGGTTCACAGTGGCCCGTGACTGGGACGGACTGCCAAACAACGTCCTATGTAGTTTGCTCCATATTGATGCGTTTCAGATATCTTTTTCAAGGATATTCCCTCGCCGGTCATTGATCGGAGTTCTCGGCTCGAACCATCGATATCTACGGTATCATGAAGTTTGAAAGGGAGATTTGATACGCCTGGCAATGGCAATGACACACCATTCAATAAGATTCTTATCAGAACTTCAGAAGGTATCTACACACACCTAAATACCCGGTCTTGGCTTACTGTATTATGTTTGTAGATTGATGGTTGATGACATGCGGTGACCTGCGCACTGGACGAAAAGGCTTAGCGCAGATCTAGCTGTAACTTTATCCAGATTCCAGATTATCCAAGCCATGAGGCATCTTGTAAGTGTTTCCGTATGCTTCTTATAAGCTCCTACTCTTAACCCTCATCCCCAGACCGTCCAACCTCAGAACTCTTGACAAACTTACACCATATACCGCGAATCTCAAAGGCTGCTTGACATGTCTGTTGCCTCAGAATCCTCTCAGACTGATGTCTTGGAGTATATCATCACCCACGTTTTTTGTCCCGTCACATTACATCAGCGCAGCGACTATACTCTCAACAATGATCGCTCTCTCCTTGATGCTGTGCTAGGCTCGGCTCGCAAATTTGTGAGTTCGTTGCCTGACCATGGTCAGGAACAGTGGGATCCTTTGTTGAAGATGCTGGAGAAACTTGCTGTTACGATGACTTCTCCTTCCTTGACCGGGGATGTTGTCGAGTCGCAAATCAAATCCATGCAAGTAGGAGGTATGCATGCACACAGTAGTGTTGGTGCCAAAATTTGACTCATCAAAATTTCTCTGTAGATATTTCCGCATATCTAATTCGGGAACAAAATGCTGCTGTAGTGCTTCGTAGACTCGACACGAAAACCATTTTTGAATCCTTCGAAGTTTCACCACCAGCATCTGCTGTCATGACGGCAGCGGGGAAACTTCTGTGTTCGTATCCAGGACCCGCGATCGCCGTTTCAAACTCAGTGGTGGATAACCCCACCTTTCCTCCCGAGTTGGCGAACTTCCTCTCGCACATGAGTTCTGATAGGTTAGATCCCACCGAAGGAGAGACCGCACATCCTCGCTATATCACCCAACTTCTCACTGATATCCTTCGCGCATTTGGCGAGCCAGCTGACATCCCTCGTATTCGAAAACGTATATGCGATGATGTCTTACAGTCCAACACCAAGCTCCCTTGGCGAAGATCATCCATCTGGCTTGTTATAAGAGTCGTATTGCAAACATCTCTCGAACGCACAAGCCTTGGAAGAGACAGTTACAAGGCTTTCATGGCTTCTCTCATGACCGACCTTGTGTCCAAAGCGCTTGAGAGGGATATGTCAAGCGATCTGCTCTACTCCATGTCCATTAAAATCAGTCGCCGCTTGGTCAAGCTTCAGACCGAAGACGAATTCTTAGCAATCGCGATACACAAAGCTACGGAAGATATCAAAGACCGGCTGGAGCTGCGCTGGAAGAATGTTCAGGCGGCTCAGGCAGATTCTTCTCATTGGGATGCCTCTGAGGTAGATGTTACCAGAGACACCAGGCTCTCTTTGACCGAAAGCAAGGAGTATATCGCCTCTATCCTAGATCCTACCCATGTCCCATCTACCGTGCAAGACTTTGAGCCCCATCACCGCCCACGGGGCACTATTGATGATTTCCTTGGTCCTGACGCCAATTTCTTCGAGAGCGCTTATACCGAAGACCCCTTTGTAACACTCTCGGACTTCGAATGTGCCATCGAGCAGGACATTGATGGCTGGGTGAATCAGGTCATGAACCTCGATGCAGCTTACATTGACGCTGCTTGCATGGCCATTCAAGCGCGCGCTGAAGGTTATTCCACTAGAGCGCGACTGTCCTATTCCGGAAATCCTGAGAGTATATCCATCATGCTGCTCACGTTGTTCGAACTCTGGGTCGCACTTGATAAGCTGGCTGTCAAGTCGATCCCTCTTCTCATGGAGTACTCCCCGGAGGTCCAAGTTGCCATTTTCGATCACCTTCTCCTTCAAAAAGCTGCCGCCATAGAGCGGCTCAGAGTTCTTCAACAATATGTTGCTGGCCGTTGCACCCGCAATGCGCTCTCAGTCTTCCCGAATAGGTCGGACGCAGACACGTTCGCAGTTCGTTATTACCACCAATCCGAGGGGCTGCAGTCATGCAGGCAGCTCATCGAGGACAATGCAGAAGCAGAGCGTACAACACGAATCGCAGATCTTCACGGCAAAAGCGACAAATACCGGAGTCTCACAAATGAAATTGACGCTATCACATGCGATTACTACACGGCCTGGCAAGGTTGGTCTCAACATGCCCACTATTGCCTTCGGTGCGAGAAGCGGAAGGAGAGGGATAACCTTTCCGTTGAAGTTCATGAATGGCCACTTCCTGACTCTGTCTACGATGCAGCGGTAGTGGTATTCGAGCTCCGTGCCCCCATTGCTTTCAAGATGTGGCGATCTTTCACCTTCCACTTTCTTTACGATATATGTACCCCAACTTCACAACAGATTCAAAGTGCGAGGCAGTACATCCTGCTCGCACATTATGCGCCACTCTCACGCTATCACTCAGAACATCCCGGCCAACGTATCACGCTAGCCTCCACGACAGAGCCCCCCCGGGTCTCTCGCAAATCCCTTCCATGCACTGAAAGTGACATCTTCGTCAACAATATTAATCAATTGCGTTTCATTCTTTACGACACAAGCAGTGGTGTCTGTGCCTCCGATGCTTTTGGACAGATTGACACATCCGATATTTGCACCCACGTGCTGCCGGAAGGTCCGTATTCCAAACTACAATGTTACCTGTCGGGTACCCAGCACACCTCCAATGAGGTCTTGGCCAACCAGGCTACATGTGATGCTGATTTGACGCTTCACGAATTCATTGCCTTTGGGGGCCTGCGTAGTGGCAGTCTTTTGCAATGGATCAACGTCCTCCGTGAATTGCGAGCACGCACGCTCACATTCTGCGATCCCGCAGTCCACTTGTTACTACTCCAGGCTAGTTGGGAGGTAGGAACACTTTTAGCCGACGGGTCTAGGGCGTGGCACAACGAACTGAAAAACTCAGATTTCGGACACGCCCTTATCGATGAGCTCCATAGCCTAAAAGTAAGCGTGGAAGCTAATTGGCTGGAGGGCACAACAATGGCAACAATATCCATCCTGGCATCCCGCCTTCTCTCATCAGCAGAGGATTTCAATGTCATTCAGCAATCATACGAGTTACTACGAGCTGTCCGAAATACAACATTCAAATGGGTGCAAGAGCTATCCGAAATTGATGCTCCAGACGAAAAGTCTAATCGCGAATGCCAAGCCCGCGTTCGTGATATGGCAGCCACTTGTCTCAGCACCTACGATGTTGGCCCGGGAAACATCGCAGCGCTTCTCCAATCGCCACAGGACTTGGAGATCCTGGTGTACTGCTCGGTTACAGTGAGGAATAACGTGCCTCTAGATCTCTATTCTCTCCCGATAGTTCAAAGGTTACTTCTTGAACGCAACCGTCGGTTGTCACACTTCTTAGAGACCTATTTCCGAGACCACGTGGAAGACGACCAAGAAGGTCTTGATTGGGCAATGAAGCATCTCTGGCCTGCATACCGGCGCCACACGCGCTGGGAAGTACTTGAATCTCCAAATTCTCGGTGGCTTAGATGTAAAACAGCGCCTTCCAACGAGTCATCTTGCCAAACCATTCATCTTGATATGTTGACGGCTCGCCTATTGGTTGACGGCAAGCCATTAACTAGGCTGCCAGATCACTTTTTGCGGCATCCTAGCTACATCACCCTCTTCGGTCATGTGAGTTTTCCTCCTTGCCAGTCA
The DNA here is from genome assembly GCA_000827255.1 of Suillus luteus UH-Slu-Lm8-n1. Taxonomy (NCBI): domain Eukaryota; kingdom Fungi; phylum Basidiomycota; class Agaricomycetes; order Boletales; family Suillaceae; genus Suillus; species Suillus luteus. Next base: position 6,902 of record KN835813.1, on the reverse strand, counting down.
GCCAGCTGTCTCATATCACCGAACAGCAAGTGTTTGATGTTTTTCCCACAAAAATTCTCGGCATGGAATTTATTGCCAGGGCCATGATGCATCACTTTAAAGTGAGTTGATACAGTCCAACTTGAAGGATGAGCCAAAACTCAGTTGTCCTTGTGCAGATATTTTTTGGGATGCGCGGCGGGGACGTTGTCATTCAGTCACAACACGAGAATGGGCACATCCTTGAGCTGATACCTCCGGAGAAGCTTGAGCTGGACATCCCCGCATTACTGGTCAAAGATCACGTGCATTGGCTCAACCTAGACACTCGTGCGATCGAATTTCGTCCAATGAATAGACTGTGGGAGCCTTCTCCTGACAAGAACTGGGTATTACAATTCACGGAGGACGGGCAGTCAGTCGCACAGCGGGGCCGAACAACCCTGTTTGACATTCGGAGTCGCGCTTTCCGCATGATAGCAAACACACTGAGCCCACTCGAAAACTCCCAATACCTTATTGTTACTCGCAACGTGGATGTAATCAAGGTCGATCTCCCTCGGTTTCAACTCTCTTTCTTTATAGATAATGATGGAGAATTGCATTCGCGGAACCAGAGAGGCATGGTCGTCGACGAAGATCAATCCACTGGTACGATGCTTGGACTTGTTAACCAGCTGGTTTTACGCCCAAAAGATCAACAAACGTATAACGATCGCCGTGTCATCATCCCCCAAGGGATAGTGGTAGTAGAGCCCAGCGGCCACCATGTCCAGGTCACCATCCATCCTAGTCCTTATGATGTTCGCCGTCACTACCATTGTTATACCGTTGACATGGAACTCTGCCGGTTGACGGGAAATGTTGGTCTCACGAATAAACTTTACAAGGCGTACTTGCATGCCGTGTGCAGCGCCCATGTTCCAGATCCATTGACTCGACGCACCGGTTTGGAAGAAGCCATGTGTTTGCTGCAATGCGCCGCATGTTTTTCCTTCATGAAGCTGAGCCCAGTCGACTGCAAGCTTCTAGCTCAGATAGGTTCCTTGACCGTTGATCGCACATGGTCCACCGGGAAGTCCCAGGAAGTTCACTGGCAACGTGGCTTATCAGCTTATGTCCAAAGTTGCGCATTCTACCATGCTGCCAGGGACATAATCCAATATGCACAGAAGCTGCAGGTGTTTAGTGAAACACCCGTTTCAGTTTGTCCAGATTTCCCAACACGCGACAAGTCCCTCCTGGAACGCGCCTCTCAGCGAGCCATTTTCCTTTATACCCGTGATCCAGTCAATTCCTTCTATCCCAGCAAATCATCGAGCAGTGAACACACTTCCAGGGATGTTGATCGCTGCTCAATCGACGACCAAAATGTGTTTGATTGCGCACGCATGGTGCGTGACTGGAGCATCACACTTGAGCCTTGCAAGACGCTCTATGATATCTTCATTCAGTGGAGTGGAGTTTCTGGGGAAATAAGCAATGTATCCCTTCGATATGACCGAGAGTGGTTGATGCCTGACTTGGCTAAGAAATGGATGACCATCTACAAACTTTGCTGCAACGCAGACCGAGAAACTCACACATTCCAACTCGCTTTCACATTACCAGCAATGGCTTACTCTTCCCCGAAAAATGTGGGACTTGCCGCAACCATGTTCGCTTTTGCGGTTATTCCTGAGTTCCATGCAATCCACTCCCCCGGATATGATATATACGACCTTTCTTTTGGGATCGAACCTCTTGAACGGGATCTCTGCTATCACATCTCTTCGCACACCACCTTCCACAATAGTCCCGAGGCATCGTGGTCCAGTTACAACGGCGAGTCATTCAATGACTTTAATAATCGGAAACAAAGGCACTTCCAATCCGAGTGCCTAGATGAACAGAATGCGGCGGTCAGGGCCCTTCTTTATCGCTGGCCTCACAACTCCGTCCCTGAACGTGCTCTGGGGCATCTAAGCAGCACTCGATATGACAAGCTCAACCTTCGTGCTGTCCTTGATAAGCAATACTCAAACTGCTATCGCAACCGGTGCCTGAAGGAATATCTGGATCGTGTACAGAATGTACTTGATGAAGCGAGGCGGACTTTCATGCCCACCGTCAAGCAATCGTACGCATTCACCCCGAGTAATTCAGATATTACATCAATCACCACCGCTGTTCTTACCGAAGATTTGTTCAAAAAGCCTCCGCCAGTCATCAAATTACTTCCTGACCCTCTGAAGCAAAGCAATATCTTACTAAGCGACAAATTCTCTGGCGGTGGGCCAGATTCATCTCTATTGGAGGATGTCATCTCGAAGTTCTCGCGATGTCGATTGGACCAGTTCGGTGTCCGCTATGCTGAACATCTAGAAGACAGCAGAATTGATCTAGAGGACGAACAATCGCCCACTGTACCGGATCCAACCCGCTGGACGGTCGACATGTTACAGCATCATCATATGTGGTGCAATCGGCTCTATAATAATGCTTTTCGCAGATTGGACGAGCATCTAGCTCCCGCGGGTTTGGCGGAGGAGAGTTTATTCAATTCTGGGCAATGGCCACGCATCACTGTCACATTTCTTCTCGGTCTCCTCGCCTCCACATCACAAACGCCACTTTGTGACTCATGGAAAGCCTCATTGACCAATTTCGCTCATCTTCTTCTTCGACTACAAAGATCACAGCGACTTCTGAAGTTGAAGTTGGCAGTTGGTGTGGACAATGGGGAATTTCTGAAGGAGCTGGTGAATGATGGTCACCTAGGAGCGGATGGTACTCAAAATTATCTGGACTGGCTTCTAATTCAGGTACTTGATAGTCAACTACAATTGATACGATCGATCACTAATGGTACTAGGCAGAGAACCGATTTTTAATCCGTCCCGTGCAAGCCAGTGTTGCAAGGGAGATGATTTCCCCAAGCTCTGGCAATAATACCGCTCTGCAGCTTCATATGGGGGAAGGAAAATCTTCCGTGATTGTACCTGTTTGCTGTGCTGCATTGGCAGACCGCAGCAATTTGGTACGGGTCGTTGTGCTAAAGCCGTTGGCTGTTCAGATGTTTCAGTTGCTCGTGGAACGGGTCGGTGGCCTTACCAACAGGCGAATTTTCTACCTGCCATTCTCGCGTTCCTTGCCCATTACTTCCAATCATGTGAGCATCATCCAGTCGCTGTTCGAAGAGTGCAAAGCCGTTGGTGGTATTCTTGTCGCACAACCAGACCATATCCTCTCTTTCAAGTTGATGACCGTGGAACAACAGCTTCCGCCCGCAAATGCGGTTGGACGATCCTCAGCAGAGCTAGCCACGCCCCTGCTGAATACTCATCGGTGGCTTGATATGCACACTCGTGACATACTAGACGAGAGTGATGAACTGCTGCATGTCCGCTTCCAACTCGTTTACACTATGGGTGACCAACAGCACTTGGAAGGTTATCCCGATCGATGGACCACAACACAGCAGGTGATGACCCTTGTGGCAAAACATGCGCACCTCCTTCACCAAGAATTTCCTCTCGGAGTAGAGTTCCAGCCAGGCGCTACCGGAACCTTCCCATTCAGAGTCCTGGACGTTCGCACAGGCGCAAGGTTGGTAGAGCTAGTTTGTGACGATATTCTTGCCGGTAACCTTCCAAATTTCGCATTTGGACATGTGCCGCGTCATATGAAAGACTCCATCCGCAAGTATCTTACCCTCCCAACTATTAGCTCGCAGCTCCTTGGCGATGTGCGGAACTATTGCGCTGGGTCCCGTTTGTGGAATGGACTACTACTCATTCGAGGGCTCCTCGCACACGGCATACTGATATATACGCTAATGGACCGGCGATGGCGTGTAGATTATGGTTTGGATCCTCAACGCACGATGCTCGCCGTGCCTTACCGTGCTAAGGATGCTCCCTCATCTCGGGCAGAGTTTGGACATCCAGACATCGCAGTCGCACTTACATGTCTTTCTTACTACTACGGAGGCCTCACTGAGAAACAAGTAGCTCTCTGCTTCCGCCAGCTACTCAAGCAAGACAATCCTGCATTGGAATATGAGACGTGGATCAAGGGGTTGTCTTCAGAATCGCTTCCAGACAACCTTGGTGGAATCAATGTGGAGTCTACTGAACAGCTAACCACCTGTTTAGTACCTCTCTTCGGGCGCAACAAGGCTGTCGTAGACTTCTTCTTGGCTCAGTTCATTCTTCCAAAGGAAGCCAAGGAGTTTCCCTCCAAGTTATCTTGCTCTGCCTGGGATCTCGCAGAGCGAAAGTCTTCAGGGTTGCCTACCACGGGCTTTAGTGGAACAAACGACTTTCGCTACTTGCTACCCACGACCATAACGCAACATCCACTAGACCACCAGCGCGGTACGAACGCCAGAGTCCTCAGTCACCTTTTGCAGCAAGAGAATGATCATTATGATGATTCGCTTGTTGCCGGTGGAGGCGCTAGAGAGCTCCTTAATGTCATTGCGAAGCAGTCGCCGGAAATACGCGTCTTGCTTGACGTGGGTGCACAAGTGCTTGACTTGCAGAATGACGAGGTGGCGAAGATGTGGCTGGACATCAATCAAGAAGCTCAAGCAGCGATATATTTCAACAAGCACGATGAGCTTATGGTGTGCACTCGGGATCACGTTATAGAACCATTCTCCGCATCTTCTTTTGCTCAGCAAATTGACCAGTGTGTACTGTATCTGGATGATGAACACACCAGAGGAACCGACGTAAAGATGCCTCGGGGATTCCGTGCAGCCGTCACATTAGGGCCAAAGGTCACCAAGGATCGCCTTGTCCAAGGTGAGAACGCAATGTATATGTTCATTGATGGCGTTTAATAACATATTGCTAGGTTGCATGCGCATGAGAAAGCTCGGCCACGGCCACTCAGTCATGTTTTTTGCACCTCCAGAGATAGATCGCAGCATCCGAGCCATGAGTAACAAGCATGATGCAGACATTCATGTGCCGGATATCCTCATGTGGGCAATGTCTGAAACGTGCTCAGACATTCAACGCCGCGCTTCACAATGGCGTCAGTATGGAATGGATTACCAGTCTCGCCACAGTGCATGGTCGTCGTTCGTTTCTGGCGATATTACGCCCACCGAACTCGCCTGCTCGTGGCTACAGCCAGAGGCCAAGCACCTGGAAGAGCTATACGCTTCAGCTCTAACAGATGTATCTGTTGCACAGCCCTCACTAGGCGAAGATCTTCTGGAGAGATGCAACAGCCTTGGGTTGGGCACTTCACCTGATAACCGCCTGGACGAAGAGCAGGAGAGAGAAGTGGTACATGAGATTGAGCGCGAGCGCGAGGTGGAGAGACCGCCACCAGTGCAGGCCGCTTCACATAGCATTGACGAAGACGTCCGGCACTTCATTCGAACAGGCTCAATTCCGGATGGATCTCATGTGTTCACTGCTGTTTTCGATACCCTCGCCACTACTTCAGCTACTTTTCGGGGTCCCCAGCCATGGTCACGGAACGTGTTTGCATCGAGGGATTTCGCCACAACCGTTCTGACCAATGGGAAAACGGACAGCTACACACGCCCAGTGAACTGGATTCTTTCAAGTACAACACACAGAACGCAGGTGCTAGTCATCGTCAGCCCCTTCGAGGTTAACATTTTATTGCCTGACATTCGTGCGAGTAAGCGAGTTCACTTACATGCTTACACACCTCGCGTCATCAAGATGATGAAGTCATGCGACAACTTGCGCCTTTACATCACCCCATCAATTCCCGCGCGATGGATGCCAGGTGACACCCTCATCCGCCAGCTCAACGTCTTTGCTGGACAATTATACTTTCCTCACCAGCTGGCATACGTGAAGCTGTGTCGCTTCTTGGGGATTTATACTGCAGATCTCAAGGACCAGGGTGACTTTGAGATTCAAAGTGATGGATTCATCAGACCGGAGCATCGCCCTCGTGCAGCGGATTCCCTTAACACCTTCCAACAATCGCCTATCCCCATGTTGAAAGCGCTTTTTGGTATCCGCCGCAAAGGGATGGGGTACTTGGCTACTCACATCGGGAAGCTATTGAATTCTCGAGGGTTAACAGCTGAGGACTTCCAATAGACAGCTTGATTGGTATGTTACAGTTTTTCTGTATGTGAACGCTCATTGACGCGTCCGCAGCTACCCCATGGTAGTACTCGGTGATTAGGAATAGGAAGCTGCCATACACGGACACACTTTTCGCATTCATTATCTTCTTGCGAGCTGCATATAACGACTTTCGGTTTTCTTCAGATTTTTAGTATTCGGCTAGAAGTTAGTGTTGATCCTACGAGCACACCAATATTAATGTCAATAGGGGTAGCCCTCCGTGTTTATCGCAAATACGCGACATGGAAAAGCTGCACAACATAAGACTGGCGAGAATTTGTTCGAACTGTTTAAACTCGAAAGGTACTGGCAGCAATCCAAGAATAAACCTACCTCCTTTCGTACCTCCTCCCTTTCAAGCGGAGGAATGGATATTACTATGCATGTGAATCTGGTACTTGCCTACGCACGTCGGAAAACTACTGCGAGGTTGCTCGCCGGAAGTTGACACTGGAGGACTTCAAAGACACAGTTTAATCGGCAAGCTACAGTTCTCCTGTACGCAAACATTTATTGACGCTGCGGGGACTTCATAGTAATTAGAGATACGAAGCTGGCGTTCGTGGATTGTGTCACATTCGTCGTCTTCTTGCAGTCTTACCAACTACATATATACCTTCCATTCATTACTGCATCGATCATGGGCGTGAACTTGAATGAAAATTCTTCTCAGTATGAGCACGCCAATGCCAACCAGCTTTGGCAATGGCAGATCTCTCTCCTCTGCGGGGTCGTAGCCACCCTCAGGAAGAGTAACCACCTGTACGCTTGTCTCGATTTTCGCACGACCTAATGCTTGATAGGTGAAGAGTG
>KN835812.1:0-11510 GCA_000827255.1 Suillus luteus UH-Slu-Lm8-n1 | reverse complement strand
ATTTGCTAGCGTTAAAGCAGGAATAAGGGATCGTGTCGACGGCTTTGTTGTGACAGAAATGTCCTGGCCGGCATTCCTGTATGACAAATACACGGCGGATCAGGAAAATTTGGAGGAGGGCCTCTTTAAAAGCACTCTTTTGCTTCAGGTCAGTCGTTCTCGAGTCGCTTGACAATGATCTTACTGTTAGCAGGCTTTTAAAGCTATATTCACGTCACCCTCCTCCGCCAGGGATGTAGCTGGTGATGGTGACGCTGCCAACATAATCGAAGCCAACCGTCGCGCCAAGAAGGATATCTATTCTAGCAAGAAAGTCAAGACACACGTGGCGCAAATCATCAAGATGCACAACGTCACGCCCCGTGCAATCGCGTATGTATCCTGTCAGGTAAGTGGTGATAATTTTAAATTTTCCTGCAGATTTACAATACGTGATAAGTTGCGGTTTGCATTATCTTCTGTAACCTCATGGCGCTCGGTCGACGGCGACTTCGACTACGTATTATTTTGGAAGAACATTGTAGATTTCTTCGAAAGGGCCCCTGGTCGAGCCTCGCGACAAAAGGTCAAGCGACTCCTAGCATGGTGGTCGAGGTGCATCCGTTACATACTCGACGGTCCTCAACAACTGATGTTCGTTTCCTAGGAAAGTCTTCGGAACAAGTCAACGTGCAGAACTTACTGAAGGTGTGAAGGCCAGGATGTCCGTGAACGCTCTCGCAAAACAGAGAGCACTAAAAGCACTCTTTTGCTTCAGGTCAGTCATTCTCGAGTCGCTTGACAATGATCTTATTGTTAGCAGGCTTTTAAAGCCATAGTCACATTGCCCTCCTGCGCACAGGGGGTGACGCTGCCAATACCATCGAGGGCAATCAACGCACTAAAAGAATCTCCATTCTAGAAAGAAAGTCAAGATATCTGGCTCAATGCATCAAGATGCGCACAGTCACACCTCACTCAATCGCCGATGTATCATGCCAGGTAAATTGTAATATTTTCTATTTTTTTGCGGCGTGATAACATGATACAAGTTGCGAGTTGCTCTGTTCACAAACTGCAGCTACCTACAGCAGTGTGTAGAAAGTGAGGTTATGCCGCTCTGATATTTATTTAACTTCAATAACGCGCCATGGGATCTAGGACTCGAGTGGGCACATGACACAGGAGCTGATATATGAGACAATTTGCTCAACATATCTTTGACGCTGTCTGTTGTACTGCAAGTGATTCATACACATTACTGGTTGATCTTCGCCTGAACATCGTATCACACAGGATTATTTATTTGATTTGAATCACGCGCCATCGGATCTAGGACTCCAGTGGGCACATCAAACAGGAGCTCGTACATGTCTTGACTCCAGTCAGTCAGATCTACAGACGTTCCTTCCACTCCTGCCTCCAACGTTTTTCCTGGTGTAACTCATCCTTGCATTTCATGTGAAGTTTCACGTTATTCGGAACCGGGTGGACAAGCTCAGCTTGAGTCTTTGTGCGATGAGCACTCCTTCGAGTGTTCTGAACTGTGCAGACCTCACTTGACTCCCGCTCTCATTCTCCCTCACCTACCGTGGTCTCTTCTAACGACGGTGCCTCTCTATTCGTTCCTCCGTCTCCCACCTTATCAACTCAATCTTCAGTACATTTCGCTACCTCATTGTCCTTGAGGGATAACAAACCAGACGAACGCAACGGTTATTCTTCCTTGCATTTGCTCGGTTCTCCAATGGACAAATTATCGGCTCATCACCGAAAATCTAGCAATGCGGCTTTTGCAAGCTCCCATGAGGGCCACAGCAGTCTAGACGAAACGGAACCAGACCCTAACAGATCTTGGGCTTCCCCTCACATTCGGATGAGTGCTGCGGCCATTTATTATTCAGACGAGATCAAGCAGCGGAAGCTTGAGACCTCGCTGACATGACAATGGCGGATGGAGAGCTAGTGTTTGCGGCCTGGAAGCTGACGACAACGAAATATTGGTCCTAAGTAGTATGTTTTATTTTGGCTGTCGATATCTTCTGATAGCTTGCTATTTACAGGAAGCTCGTGAATTCCTTCGTATCAAACTTATTGGAAAGCATGTTAAAGTTACGGTCACTTCCGTAGGTCCTCCGGATGGCGAGGAGCGCGAATGGGTTTGGTTTTTCATTCTTATTCAAAGCAGCTCCAGTCGGACATCTAAGCAGGTCTAAAATTCATGAGGACGTTCTACAATGTATTCCAGATCTCTGTGTACGGATATCGTTTGAGTCGCGGACTTTGTCTAACCTCATTCGATCGAACGGATTTTCGAAAGTACGTCCTACGCAGGTCAGTCTCGATCGACTCTCGATATATGTATTACTCTTACCATTAGCCTTGTCTCGCTCTCTTCAACCCCAAGGCCTTCAGCAACCAATGTCCGCACCTCGACAAGACTCCGACCCCTTTCACCTCTCGTACGGGTTTTCGCGCGATCTCCGTCCTCTGCCTCGCTACCGCCCTTCTCTGCACGGCACTCCTCTGCAATGTCCTTCTCTCCGCCTCCAACTCAATAGACACTATTGTAGTGCTGATAATGAACTCAGCTGTCAACGCGCATCATCGGATCTTCAAGATCGACACTTACCGTAACTTTCCGCGGTCCCAACGCATCAGATGAGTCGTCCTGGTTATAATGTACGTTTGGATGTTGATAGCTATGAGACGAGGTAGAAATTGATGGGCGTCGACTTCCTATTTCAGCGGCCAGAAATATTACATAAGCTTGGAGTTCACGCGCCTTCGAGTTCAAGCTCTTGACTCTCGCATATATTTTCGCTCTTTTTGCTAAAGTTTTGATGACCTTCTCGACCTTTTTCACGTTTCTACTGGCGCCAACTTGAAGACCACGAGCAATCTTGGTTCGCTTCATTCGAAGTGAGTGTTTTTTGTTCATTTTTCTACGTACATACACTACTGCAGGCTGTTCTAACTGCTATTGCGTCGCAGACGCGTTTGATGTATGGCGAAGGCGGTCAAGTATACCGTTGTGCTGCAGCTGCCGATCGTGCCGGCCATGCTCTCTTACGGCCAATCGCTGCGACACATTTCTTTGTCAAATACTTTACTCTGGACTATCAATTCTGGTTCGCTTCATTCGAGGTGAGAGTTTCTTGTTCATTTTTCTACGTACATACACTACTGCAGGCTGTGCTAACTACTTTTGCGTCGCAGACGCCTTTGTAACTGTTGTGCTACAGCTGCTGATTGTACCGGCCACACTCTCCTCCACACCCTTTACGGCCAGCAACGGTGGTTTCAGCTGCACGAGTGCGCACACTTGTTCAGGTGATGTTGATGCAATTATATCTCATGCTGACCTTCCTCGACTGTGTGTGGTGACTCGCCGTTGGAATATTGGATTAGTATCTATTTTGCTTGACAGGGTGCCGATCTCGAGGCTGAAACCACACGCACGCACCTTCTCCTTCCTGCACCTTACGTTCACGAAGCACCCCGTAAAATTACAGACGATGAGCGGTCGTCTACAGGATCTGGAGTTCGTTGAGTTCTACCCAACTGGTATTCATGGCGCTGGCTGCCTTCGCCTTGTTGCTGACTGTGCGTTAGGTTTTCACGGCGAGGTTGCTGCTATTTTCTCTGGAGTCGATGTCACTAAGGAACCTATCCCAGTGCTACCTACTGTCCATTACCACAGTTAGTATCTACAATACTTTCTTCTGGACTATATAACTGACCTTCCGATAGTGAGTAGTATTCCCACTGGGTACTGGTGAAGTGCTGACTGTTGACGAGGTGAGCTTGCGCTAGCTGCACTCATCGTACTCCGCTCATAAGCCGTGGTTAGAATGGCAAGGACAATATTGTCCCTTGTCTGTATGCAGCTGGTGAGGCTGCGTGCGTGTCCGTTCACGGCGCGAATCGTCTTGGTGCAAACTCTCTCCTGGATCTCGTCGTTTTCGGCCGCGCGTGTGCTCATCATATCGCGGAGACCTTGACTTCCAGAAAGGATCATAAGACTATTCCTGAGGAGTCTGGCCTTGAGAGCGTGGAGTTCTTAGACCAGGTCAGAAATTATAAGGCTGAAGATGCAAAAAGCCATGCAATCCGATGCCGCTGTCTTCCGGTACGTTCCACCAACTTCTTCCGAATGAAAATGAATACTGACGATCCTTGCAGCACACAACAGACTCTCGACGAAGGTGTTCAGAAGATACATCAGACAAGGCTACGTCAGAGCTCATCCCGAATGGCTCAGAGGACGTTGCTCTAGCTCTGAATTTCGAAAGTTGTGACCAGATACGCTTTAAGTCAGCACCCGCAAAGGTTGCCATGCGTGCTCTCAAGCGCAGCCTTAATCACGAGAATCTCAATGTGCAACTCCTCGCACTCGGTGTAAGCCATTTCATTACAGTCTCCACAACATATCATCTCTAACAGAATGATTTAAGCCAGGCATTTTGAGGATGGAGACAAAATTATCCATGAATTCCCGTGAGGTCACCTCGCTCAAGACATGATCGCCACCATTCTTGACACATGTCTGTCAGCTGTCGAACCGGCATCAGGGCATCTTGAAGTATATACAGAACTGGTCCTTGGCTTTCGAAGGCAAGCCCAGTCGTTAATCAGGTCTACAAGACCCTCAAGAGTGAAGGTATTCACTTAGTCGATCTGTTATCACCACGTTTCACACTTGCTGCGTAGGACATCATTTCCCTCCAAAGGATCTTGCCCTGGCGAACTTTGCCATGGTCGACACGTCGACCGCTCCTGAATGGATAAATTCCGAGCTGTGTCTGTGATGTCGCACTCCGTTGACTTCAACTAATCGGAAACATCACTGTCGGAATTGTGGACAAGTTTTCGATCAGCAATGTTCATCTAAATCCATACCCTTACCTCACTTCGGTATCGCTCACGCTGTTAGGGTCTGATGCGTGTCACAATAAGTTGCAGAAAAAGGCTGAGAAAAGGTATGTATGTATTCCCCCATGCATAAGCCATTTTGATATGCATTTTCCTGACAGTGACAAAGGACACGGCCAGTCTGCAAGTATGTATAGCCCACGTCACAGCAGTGTGCATGACCTCGCAGATGCCGAGCTCCAGCGCGTCATTGATTTCTCCCTCGAGGAGGTCAGTGCTGCTCACGGACGCAGACTGGGTTATGTCCCCATTCAACCCTCCACGCACAATTGGCACGTTTCGGAACTTCCCCTCGTGGACAGAAAGACACATGCCGATCATAAAGTTGCTGATGCGGATGAGGACGATCCTGATCTCAGAAAGAGGATTTTGTATTTTGTAAGCCTGTAGCTTTTTGTCGCTCCAGGTATCTGATTGTCAGTAGACCACGTGTACGCACCTCTTAGCATCAAAGCCGGACAAGGATATATGCGCGCTGTTTGCTCACATAGAATGAGTCAGTCATATCTGAAAGTACTGGTTCGGTGTGCGCTGACATGAATGTCGACTAGTCAAGCCTGATGACAAGAGCGTTATCGCTGCAGGTGCATGGTGTCCTGCTAAGAACGAACTTGCGACTCTCAGGTAGGTTTCGTCTCTGCTTCGTTTCCATGGTTTTTTCATGCTTTCCCTCACCTAACAGAAACCACCTACTTCAATCCACACTTGCTGCTAAGACTCTGCACACGATCTTGGCTTCTGAAGTTCACTACCCATTTTGGCCCTCCCCGCCCGCACCCGCATGAAGATGAACTGATAAACTACGCTACACGTTTCCAGAGGAATCGCCCTCCTCAGATGCCGCTCCCTCGCTGTTTCCTGTCGGTTGACTGATGCCCAAGTCGTTGCACCCGGATCCCATACACTACGTGGGGTTGCGAATGTGATGACGCCATTTGTCCATTGGTAAGTGCTGTCACTCACTTGCTCTCGGACCGTTTCTAAGTCAGAGGCGCCATTTGCACTGCGCAGCAATCGAAGCAAGTCTTCGCAAGGCTAACGCCCCGAAACCGAGCGCCCTTGTGGAGCTTACAAGCACAGATTCTTACAGCAACGTGTACGCCATGTCTCAATCGTATCCTCCCACTGTCATCCTGCCCCACAAGGCCGAAGCTTGCGGGTTATGATCTCGAGCCCTTGAAGACTGATGTCATTCTTACATTCAGGCAGACGGTGGAGCAAGAGGTCCAAGGGGGATGCGACATGTCGCGGTATCCTGCTGTCAACGAACTATATGACAAGGCTAATGACCTCCGGCTTAAACTGGCGATGAGTCTGGATGCCACCGACCGCAAAGAACATGTCTCAGTTCACTTGGGGATTTCTAACTCTACTGATGCGTGCGCACAGAACTGCTATCGGAGATGGACAAAATGGATATTCTTCAATATAACAACATGCAGTTCAAACTACCACGGCCTACTTGGGCGGCCTCCAGCGCAATCATATGTGAGTTCGTAAGTTTCTAGTTTATTGATCACTAACGAGCACCTCGGAGTCCCAACAGGTACTCAATTTCCCTCATTTCGCACTCGAACAAACGACGCTCTCTCGCTATCCACAAGACCATCATCGCCCGTGCTTCCTCTCCCCAGAATGGTGGCCGCGGGCACGGTGCAATTGGTTGCTCTGGGTGATAAAACTGTTGGCGCACACGCGCATGCGCGATCGCCCATATCGCGTAAAGAATCTCCTAGAAAATCGTTAGTTTTATTTCTTGAATATATATGTTGTCTTACCAGCTGCTCATCTTGCATGGTAAATGATATGTCGCGAGGGTTTGGTAAACGATTCGAACGCCGACGCTGTGATTTGTTGGTGCGTGCGCCGTGATGGGGCTAACCCGCTTACCTGGTAGAGACGATCCTGCAACGGCACCAGATTGAGGTCAGCGCGGACTCATCAGCCCTTAATCAATTGACGACGTACCGTGACCTGGCCACCATGGTTCCCTTCTCCGTCTCCGTTTTCTCTGTTTCTGAGTGCGTTAAGGTAGTTTTGCATCTTAAGGGTTGATTGAATCAAAAGTCACGAAGAATCGTAGGATATCGAGCGCTCACCTCAAAGTACTTCGAACGTTTCAAAGATAATGTCCCGATTTGGCCAGAATTGATGATATGTATGTGACACGTCACAGTCGTGACTTTGTTGCACGTGAGCAGGACGACTCAGTCACAGATCGATCTCGATTCTCGACCCCAACTTGAAGAGTCTAGACGGCCTGTAGGCTTTTGGCGATGCCCCCCGCCCCCATGTCACCCTACCAACAATATGCACAGAGACAAGGGCGAGCTCATCACTTCAGATGCTGACTGTGAGATAACACTTGCTATTATATATTCTTGAGGTGAGCTCATCATAGAAATCTAGTCAAAGAGCAACACCGCTCTCGTGAAGAAGACCTGATGCACCAACGTGAACGCGAGTGGAATCGTCCAAAAGCACGTTCTGTCACCCCTGAGCTGCATCACCAGCACTCATTGGAGTTCCACCGACGCCACTCTCAAGAGATGCCTTGGACGTCGCCCTCTCACGTGAAGTCCCTTTCAAACGGAGCGACTTCACCGCTCAGTGGCAGGAGTCTGCATAGAAGGGGTAGCGTTGCGTCGCTTCGGAGTTTTGACGATGATCGGGGCTCAAGACCAAGTTCCATGAGCTCACAGGCGGATCGTAAGCGATTAGTTCACATCGCATCACATTACTCAATTACCTCCAGATCATGATCGAATGGCTGAGCTTGACAGAGACCGCTACCTCGAGCGTGAACGTGAATGGAATAAACGACACCCACCGCCTCGACCGTCTTCAGGTCTTAGCTCGCATTCGAATCACTCCCACTCTCACCCCAGTCGACCTCCATCGGTCACAGCGTATGCGACACCAACACTTGCATCCCTTCAACGACAAGGTTCCAGTTCTCGGCTATCTGGTGCCAGCTCACCTGCCAGCTCACAGGCTAGTCACGACTCGTTGCGGGATCCAGAAGAGGTGGAAGAAGAACGAGAGGTAACGCATGAACGGGAGCGAAATTGGAACTCGCCACAGCCCAAATGGAGCACAGCGAGGCATCATAGTCACGGCAGCAATGGAAATGAAGTTACATCTGCCAGTGTCCATCTTTCCCAAAGCAAGAGTGGGAGGAGTTTGCGTACATCTTCTAGTTTACCTCACCCGTCTCCGGGGGCTCAACGCAAGGGCTCACCAACGGTCGTGAGGTCGCATTCTCATAAAGGCAAAGCGGATTCAGTGCTTGATGCATCAACATCCGTTCATCCGCCTCAGCGTGTGGTTCCGTCGTCTCCTACCAATAAGGATGAAGCTTCACCCCATACTACACCGCTCAAGCCTGCGACCGCTTCAAGATTTGGCTGGGGTCTTTCGCGGAGTCATCAACTTCCCCCTTTTGATATGGGGAGTTCGCCTAAACGAGGCGGACGCAGCAATAAGGAGCCTGATCCCTCACATCACCTCATACCGACCATCTCTTCGCCATCGCTGACACCAGGCTCGCGCCCATCCAGCCGGGCATCAGGTGTCAATAGGTCGAGCTTGATTCCAGTACCCTCGACATCTAAGAGGAATGGTCTTTTCAACAGCGGCAATTTTGCTTCTTCTACTCCTAAAGCTAACGATGAGGAGAAGTTCAAGAAAGGTCATCGCAAGCGGTCGACGGAGTTTACTGAGTCAGTGGGGAGCATCCACCCTCATACTAGCATCTACGGTGCACTTGGGGATGAGGATATGGTTTTAGGTAAGATCCATATTTCCCTTGGCTTGTCAATATCCCTTCTTATCTGAGAATATGCAGTGAGCGATGAGGAATCTGTGTCGGAGTTTGCTCCGCGATCGACTACTCCAGACACACGACCCTCGAATTCTTTCCCAGAGGATCCTCCCAGCGAGACAGAGACAGAGGTTCTGGTGTCACCACCATCTTCGCCACCAAGACAACGCTCACCCGTTCAAACCCCTGGTGTTTCTTCCAATGATGAAGCACGTCTTCACAGAGCTCTTTCCTCGACTTTAGCGACCTCGTTCCGACCTCCTACTCCAGACTCTCCATTAGATACCTCTCGGTCCCAAGAACAGACGATGCCAACATCTTTCACTCCACCGGGAACGCCGCCAATGACCAGTCCCGCTCCTCAGGATGGATCTTCTTCTGAAGCCATTCCCACCTTTGCACTTACAACTCCTCCGCGTCGTCTTTTGTCGAGCACTTCCATTCTTGGCTTCCGCACCCCGTCTCCACCCCATGACCTCTCTAATCTTTCTGCTCTCCCGTCATCTTCTGAAGACGAAGCAGAGACACGCGAGGCGGATGTCACGCCCGTGCGAGTGGGCGAGGATGGCCTTAACAATCCGAACTACACCGCGATGAAGACCCCGAGACCTCCTGGAGCGTGGGCTGCTACGCCCGTACCACCCAAGAGGGAAACATCACCACCTCCTACTTCATCTGAGTTGGCTCCGACTGCATCATCGTCATCAACGTCTCTGTCTCGAGCTAATACTGAACCCGAGCGAAGTTCGAAGACCGAGGTTCCGGCAGGCAATGGATTGCTCACGCCAATACCATCTCTATCGCGTGCTAACTCTCTTCCTCTACGTACCCCGGCACCCCCTGGTGCATGGATGCTTACCCCGAATCAACCTACAACTCAGAATGGACAGAATGGTTCTGCTGATCAGTCCCAATTTGGTTCCATCGGAAGGAGAAAGAGCATTCTCAAAGTACGCTTTGACGTCACGGAGTCGGAGGCTTCAACTGCTGAAGTTGACCATCAAAAATCACCTTTACCTTCCGGGCGCGTATCTGCGCTTGGTTTTCTGCCTGATGGCCACACACGACGGGCGGAGAGCGTCGTACCGACGCCCTTCTTGACGGCCGGTACAGCAGGCGCTGGCGTGGGCGCTTCCCAAAGGCATGACCGCAACCTTTATCCGTTGCCACACCACATGATCACCTTGACCTTCAACTCTCAGACAATCCTCATACGGCGTTAGTAGATGACCCTCGCGCACATAGCAATTAAATGTATCTCGCGCAGTATATTTGAGCATTCGCAATGACCAACGCTTACTGGTCGTGATGGCGCCATGTCACATCATAGTCAAAAGCTCCGACACTAACAATTGTTTAAGAATAATGCTAAAGTCATTTTTTACGGGAAAGCCTTCTATAACCTTGTAATTCAAACATCAATGAATAAAAAGGCGAATGCCCAACATCCTGGGCGCAGCTACCCTATTACCCATTACTGGCTGTGATGGTTACAAGTCGCACCTTGGTCACAAGCTCCGATACCAATATATATTTGACGTTCAGTGTTAAGGCCGTTTCCCAGCAGAAAGTCATAAATAGCTATATAATTTAAACCATGCATTATGACAAATGGCAATGGTTAAAACCGGGGACACGATTTCGCTAGAAAGTCTTGCTGGCTGTGATGCTGCAACGTCGCAATGCTTTCATGACCTCCTCATTGTAATCTATATTTGCACATATACATGCCTATGCATCAACAAGGCAGATTTCTACCACTATAAAAAGTGATTTCCGGTAAGAACATAATTCTGTGCGACTATCGTTCTCACGGCTACCATATCAAGGACTCATCAATTCACTGATGTCAGTCCTTGTGAGCACAAGTACAAATTCCAACACCTCGACTAAAACTTACCCGTAAGACGACCGACAACGGACACCTCACATGAAAAAGCACGTCTTCCAATCCGCTCCTTTGGGAGAGCCTCCTTCCCTTATCTCGCTCAGTCGACCCGATACCCCGGCACCTGAAGAGAAACGCGAAGAAGATCAACCACCGATGCAGCATTCGCCGATAATCAAAGCATCATTCATTTGAAGATTAGTCCACTCATCCTACTGACCGATCAGTGTATCCAATCCGCTTTGACAATTACGACTAAAACTCTGCCCGAGCACTCATAGGAGGGATACGGGACGGGGTACTTCAAGTCATTATGATCATCCCGCTGCCTGCAAGATGGCCGAGAGTAGCCTGTGGAATCCCGCTAATGTCCACAACCATCTGCTCTTTGTTATGGTGTTTGTTCTTTTGATGCGTCCACATAGCCTGCATCGGGCTCGTATTTGTGGACCAAGAATACCACAGCAAATTAACATAAATTGGGCGTTGACTCCAGTATCTCTTCTCTCATCATCTCTCCTTCCACTTACTTTCTACCAGTCATGAACATCATCATCCCACCTGCACTCCATAGTCGAAGAGTCTCTCTTGAACTGACTACACGTCTTTGCTCTAAAGATCATCTCCTGCAAGGTATCAGTGACATCATGCAGTTCGAGCATTCAGAAGACTGCGAATTACAACGCTGCGGTCGAAAGGTATTGTCTCTGCTGTTAAACATCTTGTACAATCAACTGACGACTTGTTTCTGTGTAGATCATCGCCTTGACAGAGGTAAATATCATTTCAATCATCGCAAGCTCTCTTCAAGCTAATTTAATACTGTCGGTAATCCAGGTCGCGTGTAGCACTCTTAAACGTTTAAAAGTGGAATTGTACCTGTTC
>KN835811.1:0-11629 GCA_000827255.1 Suillus luteus UH-Slu-Lm8-n1 | reverse complement strand
CTAAAGGACATCGCGCTCGAGCGAGGTGACCAAGCAACATGGTACCTGCCCGGTAATGTCCTACCGACAGGTTATTCGGATTATGCCTTTGCAGCGGAGAATGATCAGCAACAGATAAGCAAACTCTGACAAGGCTCCGTAAGTAATATACCTTAATAGATGTTAACCTTGTCTGTTAGATAGCTAGATGCCTTGTTGTATACACCTGATATTATGATCATGCTTAATCTTGTTTTCGGTCTATCTTACGGTGTGACTTGGTTAGTGACAGTTCGTTGTGTTTTGACTCGACTATCGCAGATATCAAGCTGTCAGACTGAGTTGTCTTCCCCGACAATCGTGCACCTCGAGTGATGCCACCAGATGTCACCGTGCCCCTTTAGCTGGTGCATGAAACCCTTATATATGCCAGTGCCTCAAGCTCCGTAATCTAATCATTAAGGGGATTGCACAAGATGCTTTTTAACCGCCTATTCGCCGTTCGGGACTGACCGCCAGTCCCCGTCGACAGCAACCGGTATGTTAACTTTATGTTATTACTGTGACTTACATCGGAGTGACTCTAGCTGAACCGCCATTAATCGACGGCAATCGGACGGCGATACTTATAGTTACCAAGAACTCGCTACCGCAGCCCCATGACTTTGTGTACAGGTCGAGACGCGGAAGGGAACGAAGTCAGAAAAGACATTTCGGTGAACTTGGTAGCTGAATTCTTGCTCGTGTGCATGCAGGTTCAATTTCTTGAGAGACAAGAATCAATCTTGCAGAGGTACGCCGGCGGTATCATATATGCATAGGACCAACACACTGGAACGAGGCTAGTAAGCCCGAGTTCCGTTCCACCGTGGTTTAACACCCTGCAAGCCCAAGTTTTGGATTTGATCTTTGCCATGGCATGGCTTCTGCAGCAAATACCCTTGTGGAAGGTGTGTGCTCTTAGTGAACAATAAATATGAACACCTCTATTTGTGATACGCACAAAGTAATTGGACCAGCAACACGCAGAATTGAAATTCATGTGGCAATCGCACATGATGATGTACATGCTTATCTCAAGGACTTGCCCGAGCCATACGAATCACGTTCACATCCCAGCTGGACCGGCCTTGGCAAGGGTTCTACGATCGGCGTTCTCGATCAAGCTTCAAGCCTTGTTCATATGCATGACGCAGATCTAGAGCGCGAGTAAAACATAACATAATCGACAACAATGAAACAAAATATTCATGGGAACAACAGCACCTAGCTAGGGTCAGTGATCATGAATACATGTGAGACATCAATTGTTACATTAATATTGCATCTGTAGTCAGTAGCGATCTCGTCTCTATATCCCTTGTCCGGGATCCGTACACGGATGGATTCGTAAATTATCAATAATATCTACGGTCTGTTGCAATAACCCTCTTTCAGGCGTAACCAAACGACTCGACGTGGAGCGTCACGCTTGGTCCACCGTTCGCTACACTCAGAGGGCTGCACACCGGGAACTGAAGAGCACCCCGAACAGATCTCGCCATGCTCTGTGAGCCACACACTGCAACCCAATAAAGTAAGCGCCACCATAATCTAGAACGTATCGAGGCCAAAAACTAACCGCTGACGGACATCCTCCCCGTAGCCGCTTTCACCTCATTTCCAAGTAAAACCCGGAGATCGGCCCTTTCATGTACAACCTTTACCGAGTCGATAGCAAAAAGGGAATCACTGCTTATTTCCATGGCTTTTCTATCCTGCATCTCCAAGGGGGAATCTTCGGCATCATCCTTGGCACTATACGATCGTGGCAAAGTCCCAATACTTGCTGGTGCGCCTGTAACGTGTATGTGGATGGAGATGGATAAAGAAGGAGGCGCGAGCCGGAGTGCCCGGATAAGCACTTGGTCGATCCAGTGGATATGGTCTAAGGGGAAGGAAGGAATACATAAATTAACCTTGCTACAACCCTCGGATTAGTAATTATAATTTCTTACCGACGTTTCGGATTGACCAGATGAAAACAACGCGTCGGCAATTGGTTTCACCGTCACGGACACGCCTGAATAATTATCCAGGGTTAATATAACATACAGGAACGGTTTTACGGTCGACTTACTCTATTATATCTAACAACACCGGTAGCGTGTACGAGACTCCGGATCCACCTGAGAGTAGATCATACATGAGCAATGTTCACATGTAAAATGTTCAGCGACTAACCAGCAACGAGCACAGATGTATCATACGAGCCCAGGTTAGGTGAAGGCCCATACGGCCCATCAACAAACACCTTCACTTTATCACCCTTCAAAGCAGCATCCCTCAACCTAGCAGTAAACCCCTCCCTCACATTGATAAAGAACACAAGTTCTTTCCAGAATGGATCGATATTACTCTCTACGACGCAAGTCTTTGCACTCTTTTCGCTTGTTGGCGTCGCGGGCACGTCGAAAAGGGTGGAATTGAAGCTTGCGATGGTGAATGGGTGCGCCTCGAATGGGAGGCGTGAGACGGAGGGCATGATAAGATACGCAGTCTGCCCAGGCGTCCAGTGGAAATGAGACGGGCGGTGGAAACGCAACCGAACAAAATCATCTGACAGCACTTCAGCGGTCGCATCCATCGTAGACCCTGACTTGAACCCAAAGTACGAGTGGTTAAACACCACTAGACGGATGAACCGGATGAGGCGGTCTAATCCCCAGATTACGAAACACGGGTAGATCCAGAAAGTATCTCTGGTAATCATCAGCGGGGAATATATGAATTGTATTGGATGAAACTCACGAGAACTCTTGTGTGTGGAAGTAAGCACCAACGAGGAAAGTGCTGAGAAAACAGTTAGCACTGCAGTTGCAAGCAAAAGAACTGGAATGAGCTCACGAAGCCATAGTGAAATGGACGTAGAAGAAAAGCTCATATGCTTGCGCTCGGATGGGGCGCAAGGAGACGACACATAGAATGGTAAGTGCGCTCACGGAAATTAAGCCCCATATGAGCCACGGCTTCACAAAGTATGGTTGGAATCTGTGTCGTGTTAGTATATTGCATTCCCAATGCACGCTGCACGTACGGCGCATGTCGGACAACCTCACCGCCTACATGAACCAAGAGCAAGACGAAAACGACTCTAGATATCATGCGGTGGACGTAGTTGAGCTTGGATTAAAATCATGTTAAAACGAAGCAACGATGAATGAGATGGACAGATTTACCTTGTCATAGCTAATACGGGTGATTACTGCAGGCAGTCAGCGAAACAGGTCAAGATGCGAGTACATAAAGCGCACAGGATATTATATTGTTTTTAGTTCCAAGGGCAGTGATCAGCGGGAACTGGCTTGCGGCCAGCATGCCAGAGCGGTTGCACCAGTATCCGACGTTCAAAGCGTCGCCCTCGAGGTCGGTTGCTAAAAGCGTTCTCAGAACACGCAAGAAACATCAGCAGGGAACTTACTGTTAATAAACGTCCACACAAACAGAAAAACGATGTAAGACACAGTGACAAAAACCTCTGCCATATTGAGGGTGTATGTCTTTCCGAATTGGAGTGTCCAGCGGAAAGAAACGATACGGTATGCATTGACGAGTCCCACTAGCACGCGACGCCATGAGAACCGGTGAGGACGCTGCACAGAAACACGTTCTGGGTCGTTTGAAGAACGACGGCTCGCTGCGAACTTGGAGTGAAAGAAAGATATCCATTGAAAAATGGCAATGATAAAAATGAACAGCGCGATGCAATACCAGGCCTGGACCGGGTAGAGATCAGTCCTTGCTGACCTGAGAGACTTGTCGGTGGCCATGAATGAAGAATCGAGGCTAAAGCCATATGCATCTGGAAGCATGGCTCTTTATAGTTGACCTGTTCATGAATAGTCCGTATTCAGGAGTGCCTGGAAAAAATAAGTAATTCCGTAGGAGCATGTTGTCTTAGACCGAGGAAATATTGGTTTGGAGATTAGAAACCCGTTTAATGCCACGTTTAGAGGGTACGTTTCCGAGAGAGCAATTCACACTCCGCGACACGTATTAGACGCGACTTCCGACTTCCACCTAAAGCAACCAGCCATCTCAATTCCAACCAAACATCCATTGGCGTTCATCTACTCGCTGTTCTGCATAGTTACCAGCCCACTTACCCTCATGATACATGCGTAAAAGGTGGTTGGTTGATACCCAAATCCTTATTTCCACTTTAGAGCCACTCGAGTTCAAAAAAAAAACATTTACGTGCTCATCTTGGCAGAACAGTTCGCACTTCTTGGAGAAACAGAACTTCAAGATTGATCGGTAGTCCGAAGCTGCGGGGGCGACTCATCGGCTCTCATCGGACGGCGATTAGGCATATTCGGAGTTCATCCTCAATGGATGTCCCCCTTGTGCCAGGTCTCTAGTTATGTCTACATGTATGGCATGTCAGTGCCTCGCCGTATTAACTCGTGAGTAGATTAGACCTTTCTGACTTGCTCCGTCGTCTCCCCAATATTGTTTTACAACAGAAATCGACAGGTACGAAACAGTCACCCCTGTCGGGGTTTGTTATCTGATAACGATGATCTGACAACGATTATCAGATAACGTACTCTTGACAGGCGCGACCATGACAAAAAGTTCCGGTGCAACCAACATATCACAAGATTAACACTTTCGGCACCGCCGCTTGCGTGACTAGCACAAGCAAATCGTCCTTCTTGTGATTGTTTCTCCGAAACAGGCGAGATTTGCATTCAACAACGAGTTTGAAATATCCCACAGTGATATATCTCACTGAACATAATCCACGTTTTCGTCTTCAAGGTGTGCCGCCACGGAGGTCACCACTAAGACTCATCCATTCTGAAGAGCAGGGAAATGGCTATGTGCCAAATATTGCCAATATTGGTCAATCAAAACCAAGTCAAGAGCTCCCCCATAACCCGGACTATGGCCCGACTGTCATCTCCGTTGTCTCTCAGAATCATTGCCCCTGATGTGTCATTTCGCGGCAATCTCAGGTGTCGAGGGCCGACGACGTACCTGTGTAGGCAATGAGATGTTGTTTCATTGTTGTACGGCAGGTATGCAGGCAATACGTGAGCACACCAGGATGAGGCGACTTTTCAGGTTATCCTTATACACAGAACGGTTTGTACAGCACCGAATCGTAATAAAGCAGTCCCAAAACATCTAATTCGGGAGCCCTGTCTTTTTCTTTTTATTGACATGTCCGTTTGTCGTGAAATCGTATTCGCCGTGAGCCGTTTCTGCTGCTCTGATTGAATGTGAAGAGATGGAATCGGGTGTGATTGACTTGATGATTGTGGTATACGAATTTGACCACCTTTGGTTGGAGGCGCTGCCTGAGGCACGTCCTTGATTAATGATTGCCCGGACCGCAAACTTGGTTTTTGACACGACAGCTCTATCAACAGGTCCTGCGTGCTTTTGTCAGGATGACACGGAGGTTTAGAGCTTCTGATGAAAATATTTCGTGGTAGCTCACGCGCATGTCAGACTCGACAGTTGCAACGTTGATGCTCCAAGCTAAGTGTCAAGTTCTGCGTCAGGTCCAGCAACGGGATCCTGAAAGGAAGATATCGGTGCTAAGAGGGAATAAAAACACGCGCCAAATGAAAGGATTAAAGTAATAGGAAAGACATACATACGTATTTGCAATATCTCGAGTCGACCCGAGAGACAATCCTCTGAATTAAACGACGCCGAGTCTGCTTTCAAACTGCCCACACGACGTTGATATGGATTTGTGATTTCTGGGTTGCGATTCGTTTGAACACAAGCAGTGCTAGTAGATCCTGCCATCATGGGATTGACACTGACTTGCATGACACGCAGGTCTCCGTCTGACAGAAGCCCGGATATCTGGGTCTCAGGACTGTTCGCCGGAGCTGATTGCCTTTGTTCGATGTCGGATGGATCCGAGTAACATGAACACCTGCGCATCAATCATTGCCGATCAAAAATGCCAGTTGCTCCCCAAGGCACACGAACAATCCACGCTGCGGATCAATGTTAATATTCAATGTAGACACACCCCTGAGGAACTAAGAGGAGAATAGAACACATACGCTGACATGGCCTATCCACCAACGACAACGCTCCCTACAACTTTGATCGCCAGGGCTTCCTCGGATCCGGATCCATCCTTATCTCAAGATTAGCCTACTGGTATTGATAGTGAAAACATAGCGGGATATAAAGTTTAAGTGGATAGATAGTATTATCTGCAGAGCCTTCGAAAAGGATAATCAAGCCTAGAGGTTCCCACACCAGATAGGTTCTTGAAAGGACTGCTATCAAGCACTTTAGGGTAGGTCTTGACATCTGCGCCTGCCCAAAAGAAAATCAGAACATGGGGGCAAAAATGACCACCGCAGGGGTCGAACCTGCAATCTCCTGATCGCGTCATAATCGTAGTCAGACGCGATGCCATTTCGCCAGGCGGCCATGCTGAAACGGTGAGACTTACATATCTTTCGCAAGACGTCCCATAGAATACATCAAGCATCTAAAACATAAACGCATAATAGATAAATGACATAGAAGTCGTAAAAGCTCGTTACATACTATTATTACATGGGTATGGGTATAGAGTTGCATAGTATAAAAAGTCATCGCACATCAACCATCGAGGTATAAAGGACGAGAGACACTACACCTTGTAAATTGTCTGTATATCACAAAGACGCGGAAGATTCAGTCATCACAGCATCAGTCCACTGCGGCTCTCCACTCGGGGGTATCTCTAATCCAACATAAGCATACACCTGCTCCCGCGCCACAGGCAATGAAGCCCTCAGACGGCGCTGAACATCCCCAAATCGTCCAGCTGCCGTTCTGAGCCCAAGCCTGTCCCAAGCTCGTACAGCCTGCCTAAGCGAGCCACGACGGCGCGGCAGCGTCCAAGACCTCGCACGTATAGAAGTAAACTCTACATAAGCGCAGCCCTGGGGTTTAGTAGCGGTATTTGAAGTACAAGCAGCGTGACTGACCTGAAGGACTTGGAGATGCTGTAACAGTGCCTTGCTTGACGGGCTGGGGCTTTGCGGACTTTGCGCGCTTGACGAACCCCTTCAGGCACCCGTAAAACCAGAATGCGTGAAGAGGGAATATGCAAGCCATGAGTATACCCGGGCCATACGAATCATTCGTGACATTGTGCCGGCTGACGACCATCGATGCACATAAAAACACATGAAGAACGATACGAGTCGCGAAAAAGGACAATGCGAAAATGATATCTGAGCGGAAGCGAGGGTTGAGACTTGCGATGGCCAGAATAAAGGTAGGTACCTGTATCATGTTAGCGTTCTCAAGATGTGCAAACGGGAACCATGAGAATTGGAATTTCACCTCCATCACTGCACATAGCGTAAATAGATGACTCCAGCCCATATGAGAGGTATACCCGACAATAACAGTGTATATCGTGTGATGGATCCAGCCTGTTAGCAAGTTAATCTTGCTACGATAGTAAACCACGCCCATCAATAGGTCTCTAATGTGTCATATCAGCGCACGTTTCAAAAGCAGAAAACATGGACTGACGCGATAAGATATGCTTGAAAGAATCGACCAGTACTCTCCGTCCAGAATGTTGACCTCATCCCTCTTAAATCTCCCCAAGAACTGACATAGTGAAAGAAAAGAGGTAAACTCGACAGAGACATCGCAGCGCTACTGATTGTGGTCAATATCCATGATCGTTGTTTGACGGTTGAACACAGAGGTGCAAAAACATGATAAGCCACTATCAGCGCGAGGAATGAGTACAAGAACGCAGGGGGTATCGCATCCTCGATGGACACGTCGAACATCATGATGATGGTACGGACGTGAAGGGGCGAGAGAAGGAACCAGCTTCTCTCCCGCTCATCGAATTGTAATTTTAAAAGAGCCAATGGCGGTTTATGGCACGTTTACCCATATGTCAATGGGTTGCCGAGCATCGAATTTCCAAACTTCGCGGTCTGAAAAACCCATTTTGGTCAATACAAAAGTCATACGGATGGAGGACTGACTCGGGTTATCACCCCGTACGAACGTGAAGGGACCCGCAGTGCCATGGACAGCTTTCTGACAGCAATAGTACTACTAGAAAGACTGCCTATTAGTGGTATGCACGTTGTTTGTGTCGAACGTGCCAGACGGTCCTGTGAGAATTTGGTTCACCAGCGAATGGCGGGATATAGATAAATTAAGTTTGCCACGGTTTTGTCTGAATTGGTGGATCCGCGTTCAGCGACTTTGGAACGTCCGCTCAGCGCTGCTAGGCGGCTCCGAGCAACTAGCTAAGACGGTCAAAACGAGGTCAATTCCTCAACTTGAAAAGAGCCTTCGACCAAGTTGCCAGTTGAGTTACAAGTCTCAGTGACGAAATTTGAACACCATCAGCAATATTAATCTCGGTGATAAGGCGCTAGCGTGTATTGGCCAACAGTTTCTGTATATATACAGGCTTTCAGCCATGCATGGCGAAAGAGGATATCGACGTCCATTGATCAATTGAAGTACCATGTAGTATACATGAACCTAGAATCTAGATAAAGGATTTACAATCGGTTGACTGATGGTAGAGTCGGACTTGACGTTTACGGTTTACCTTGTGCTTTGAATTAAAGTCCAGCTGGAACCCTAACCCTACCGTATTCAATTGCACCAGTACTTCAACGTCAATTCAATACCAACGTCACTTGTCTCTTTCAAAGTTTCACCAAGAACTTTTAACATCGCCTATCTACTGTACAGTGGCGACAGATACTCAGAGCTGGAATAGTTCAAGGATACGATGTCTGCTGGAATGGGAGACTCTATGCGAACGCGAGCAATAACATCCACATTGACTGCACGCTTGTCTCCGACCGTCCCATCTGCTTCTCAAACCTATGAACCCCTTGTCAAGTCTGCCCTTCGACAGCGACTCATCCACAACATATTCGCATTCTCTGTTGCATTTACCCTGGTTGTCAGCATTCTTTTGGGGGGAGAGGATGAAACAAATACTTTCGCCAGGTTGGTTTCGCCGGGAACTTGGACGGTGGCATGTCTTAAATGGTCCTTTGGTGTGCTGCCTGTGATTGCAATGAGAAAGGTTTATCTCACCTGTGAGTTACTTCACCTCGTGTGGATGCTGTCTTATATCTGTTGCATAGCTGCCGCCACACCTGCAACTTCACCAGCCAAAATGCTCACGAATGCTATTGCAAAGCCAAGCACACGACGGTGCTTGGCAGTGTACATGTCATGTACATTGATGCTTATTACGCTCTATATGAGCTCGTTTACATCGGAAGAACGTGAAAACCTTCGTTTGAATGTCTTCGTAAAATCAAGGTATGTGATTTATGCTCGGAAGACAGTTGCATGATGCGCAAACTCATTCCGAGTATCGTTGAATCTTGGAGGCTGATATTTTTACCAGGAAACATCCGTACTACCTCAATGGTCGACTGCTGTTCCTCATCCTGGCCCAGTTGTGGCTAGCCGCTAGTTTCTTGATTCGAAACATCATGTTAGACCGTTTTGTGTTCAGGTGGACGAAACCTTTGAACTCGTCGGAACTCGTGAGTGTTTTCCTTCCTTCCTCGACCATGTTTGACGCTCCACCCGTAGCCATATGCCCCGAGCAATCTTCTGAAGCTACTCTTAACAATGGCTCTTTTCACCTCGTTTTCATTAGTGGTGTATGGCGTCGTTTTTGGTTTATCGCGGATGCTTGTCCTTCCACTGCTCTTAAAGCTTCCAGTAGTGAGCAGTATCGTCCGGCCGTTTGTTGCACATTTTGCAAGGGGTACGTGGACTCTAACGCTACCTTTATTACACTGGTCGCTTTTGGTTCGATCATTCACGATGGGCCTCGTGACCTTGATGAGTTGGGAGTTCGCGGAGTCGTTATTTGACGCGTATGTCCCTCAGGTAATTATCCTTTACAACAGCAAATCTGCATTCTGAGGTCTTTTTTCAGCCGATCAAAGTTGGCACTCTTACTGCAGATCCCAACGTGACAGTTGTCTCGGGGATTACGACTCAGGACGCAGTGTTCGCACATTTTGCATACTCCGAGTTAGTAGAGCTGGCTTCGGACGAGTCCTCTGCAGGGAGCGCCCGTAGAACCGCCCTATTTGGTGACCAAAAATATAGCCCGAGCTTGTGGAATGTCTTGGCACGTCAATCGCTCCTGCGTCTTGGACAGGATTATCAAACATTCCTGCGACGCGGTGCGCCGGTTCCTCCTCCTGTCGTTATAGCGCCAGCAATACCCAAACCCAAGGATCCGCCATCGACCCCTCTGATTCGGAAGGCTATTTTCAAGGCTCCGCGCCAATCTCCTCTCGGCAGTATGCTGGATTCAGTTTCGTCGGATTCGGAGCTCTCAAAGGCAGCCGAGGCAGTAGCATGCGAAATGGAGGAACGGGCCAGTCAAATGCATATTCCGGAACTCTTCCGGTCTGTGGCGCCATCGTCTGCGGCTGCCCCAGCAGCCAATGCTGTCCTGCCTAAACCCACATCGGGCATCATATCCAGCTTCATTGCGCAGGTAGAATCGCGCAGTAGGGATCTCGTTGTGAGCTGGTGTCCAGATTGGTTGAAGGAGTCAGCGATGAGATGGAATAAATGGTTCCATCGAGAGCGCTTGAATAAGGTCGTTGAAGTTGGCTTGCCAAATAGAGAGCTTGATGCACTCATCATTGAAGGTGCGGCCAACTTTCATGGCTTTATATGCAGCTATTGAACTTAGCTACAGCGCTATCGCACTTCGTCTGTGCTTCCCTGAGCGAAGATCGGTATGGCGTGGTTCAAAGGGACATACCACGCATCATCGAAGCCTTCCTCTCGTTTTTATCTGCAATCGAGGAGTATCAGATCGAGGTGAACGCGAAATACACACCACCGACGCCTGATGAACTCTCTCAAGGAGACGCAAAAATATTGGAAGAAAAAGAGATGATGCGTTTGGAAGTTGCTAGAGCCGGTGACGTACTGGTTGTTATCTCGGATGGTGCGTAAACTTCATGCCTTGGCCAGAAAAAAATAACAATTTCAATTTCACAGCACTGAAAACTGGGGTAGCAAACATCTCGCGGACGTTCGGCGATAAGCTAGTTGCTTTCAAGTTTCCCCCTCGGACTGCACGGAAGCTACAGTCATTTGTTGACTACACTTAGCGTTAGAGTCGTGGGTGATGAATCCACCGGGTCCTCTAAATCCAAAGTGTCCTGGGACCGCTCCCGTATCACGCATCTCGAGGTAATAGTGGCAGCGTTGTTGACACTTCAGGCCTGCAGGAGTTGAGGGCAAAGCAGTCTTCACTGTATTTATCCTTCGAGCATCAGATTGGCAGACTATCTATTGCTATCATGCACAACTAATAATCCTGTTTGCTTATCACTGATAAAAATACACTCCACATGCGAGAACTTAAGAACAAGAAGAAGCTGTCGACGGACGGCCGCATCGGTGGGGCTTTTTTTTTGCTCGACGAGTGTGACGGCAGGGGAGAACGTGCGCCGTGAACGTGTGCTTATCGCGCGCATCGCTGTATCTTT
Source organism: Suillus luteus UH-Slu-Lm8-n1 (assembly GCA_000827255.1). Lineage (NCBI taxonomy): Eukaryota > Fungi > Basidiomycota > Agaricomycetes > Boletales > Suillaceae > Suillus > Suillus luteus. The sequence continues at coordinate 101 of KN835811.1, read as the reverse complement.
GGAATTTTTGTCGAGATCGTCCGAATCGGAGACGTCGGACTGAGCATGAGGTACGAGCACATTGTACGAGGCACCACCTTGACATCGGCCGTCCACTCATC
>KN835810.1:0-11650 GCA_000827255.1 Suillus luteus UH-Slu-Lm8-n1 | reverse complement strand
AGCCGGAGGAGGACAAGCGCGAGGAACAAGACTGGGATGGACTCGAGTATGAGTATGATTATAAGCCGGAGGAGGACAAGCGCGAGGAACAAGACGGGGATGGATTCGAGTATGAGTATGATTATAAAGAATGACTCATCGCAGTCGAAGGAGAAGCACTATGTAGGAAAAGTTCTACGCAGGATGTCTTATTTTATGTGGGACTCTCATTTATCGTATTACTAGTAGTTTTTGCCATCACTGCCTCACCTACAAGTTATTTCCAGTACATCTACATATGTTAACCTCTTCATGATCTGATTGCTTGATTTCTGAGATGTCGCATGTTCGTTTCATCACGGAAACGCTGGTGAACAAATGAGAAATATTGGCTGCTGGCAGTTTGGTTACTATAAGTTGATAGTTAAACTTCATGGTGCGGTAGTGATTTGGCAGTTGCACAGCCACTGCCGCAACAGCACCCATCTTAATGATCTTATGCAGTACACTTGCAGCATCGCTATAGGCAGCCACGCGAAACTCGGGTCCCACAACACAGACAATACTCTTTGCTTCCACAGTATGAAAGCTCTATGGACTACTGTCAGCTTAGGACACCTTGTGTACCTTCCTTGGTTGTGGCCGTGGTTTTGGCTTTTTGGTTTGTTTCACATTTTTAGTAATGACTTCAGGCTCACTTCCCTCACTGAAGTTTGACCCGCACTATTGTCAAAAGTGTTTCAGAGTAAATCATGATATAACATGATAATAACTCACATCCACTTCTCCTTCAAATTCCGGTGCATATGGATCTCGGTCACCATGATTCCAGTACTCCGGCAGGCCCTCGTATGGATTCCATTGGTCTTGGTGAGCACCAGCATCTTTTCCCCATTGTTCATTCCCTGCAGCACCTGCAGCCAACGAGAGCTCAACCATTCGCTGTTCAAGGATACCAAGACACTCCAAGTCAACGTCTATATCCATCAAGGACAAATCATAGCTTAGTTGGAGGTCGAGCCAGGCAGCCTGGAGCATCATATTTGTGCTCTTCTGGTGTCGGGACTGAGTCCACACGTCAAGTGAGTGATTTTCGATCCAAATCTTTTGGGCTGACTGCTCGAGTTGATTTTTCTTGCGTTTTGACACTACGATAGTGCAGGCATGTGCATAGGTAACGCAGTTTAGGTAATCAATAATTCGTTTTGATGCACCAACGGCAAGCAAGGTTTCAGCGGAATTTCACGAGTGTCAATGTCTGTAAGATATTAAGACTGACCATTAATTGAAGCTACCGCTTCCTATCGCATCCATGCCGCAACATACCCAACTTGTTCTCTGGGTTTTAGACTCTCTCAAAGATACGACTGTATGGCACATAATTGATGGGTTGGACGGTAAGTCAGTTATGATGGAGTTCGCCAACAGTGATTATTGAAACTGAGAGTGAAATGTCTTGATTTACCAGGTGCGGGTGCGGCAGTGATGCGTTAGTGGTGCGGCAAGGTGCGGCAAAATACCTGAGCCCAGTACGTCGCGTTTCAAAACTTTTTTTTAATTTAAACATCTTGACTACTCCTCACAATGTTGTCCCTCTTATCACTTTCTAGCGTGAGATGACCTGCCCCGTTTACTGAGCCGATTTAAAGACGCATCGATGAGAATTGCCCCATTGGGATTGTGCGCGTTGAGTGATTTTCAACTTTGAAGAAGACTGGCAGCTGATTAAGATTACTACCGTCCACCTAGGCGACAATCCCTCAGTGTGAATCAGGCTTCAGCCAGTTTACGAGGTGGCCTACGTCATGATCGAACCTATGAAAAGGTATAAAGTGGTGTGTTCTTGAAGATTCCAATGTAGTGCATTCAACTTGACTCGGACGAAGTTCTACCCGCACCTCTTAACTCATACATGAATCTTTCTCTTGTTTTCAACGCGCTCGCATCTATTGTTGTTCTTGCTACGGCGTACCCCACGCCGTGGCAGGGACCTGTCGCGAAACGTTCTAGTGGTGAGTACCCATGACACATCGCCATACTGAGGTTACTAAAATTAGCGTGTCTTGCTGCCAGATGTAGAGAAGCGCGAGGACCTCAACTCGGACCTCTTCGCTTACTACTATTATAATGAGAAGCGCAAGGAGCCCAACCCGGATCTCTTCAACTACAACGGTTACTACCAGAAGAAACGTTCTGATCTCATCGCCGACGTTTCCAAGCCTGAGAGCCTGGAGGAGGGCAAGCGCGAGGAACTTGACTCCGATCTCTTTGGTTACTCCGGTTACGAACATCATGTGGAGGAGGATAAGCGCGAGGAACTTGATTCCGATCTCTTTGGTTACTCCGGTTACGAACATCATGTGGAGGAGGGTAAGCGCGAGGAACTTGACTCTGATCTCTTTTGGTACATTTATGATAGCTGAATCGCAGTCAGAGGAGAAGCACTAGGAATTTGACGCCAAGTTCTACGCAGGATGTCTTATTTTATGTGGGAGTCATTTATCGTACTAGTTTTGCCATCACTACAGCCTCACCCACAAGTCATTTCCAGTACAACTACGTATGTTAACTCCTTCATGATCTGACACGTTGCATGTTCGTTTCATCACGGAAACGCTGAACAAATGAGAAATATTGGCTGTTGATAGGTTGGTCATAGAACTACGTCCCCATTTGACTGACTTCTTATCGTACATATCCTACCATGTAGAACTAATGGAATGGCACTCAGTACTTGGCAACTATGGCCAGTTGTGAGAAAGTATTAATATGTTATGAGCTGCTGTTTTCGGTTACATAACACTGTTGCGTCATGTTCAAAACTTTACTGCTCCTCACATTAGACTTGCTCACTGCCCTTCAAATGTGTTTCCAACGCTCAGGCCATCTCCGCCGCTTACAAGCGCCTTGTGCCGTGCTACATATTCTCGTAGCAATTCAAAACAGTGAGTAAAAATGTACACACATCTAGTTCTTCTCGTCATATCTCACGCACTCCGCGAATTTTGACCCAAGTTATTGTGGTGTTTCTCTCATCACTTTCTAGCATGAGATAACCTGCCCCATTAACTGCGTGACGCGTCGATGAGAATTTTGGCTTGCCTCGTTGGGATTGTGCGCGTTGAGTGATTTTCAACTTGAAGAAAACTGGCAGCAGATTAAGATTACTCCCATCTGGCGTCCACCTAGGCAGCAATCCCTCGGTGTGAATCAGGCTTCAGCCAGTTTACGAGGTGGCTTGCGTCATGATCGAACTTACGAAAAGGTATAAAGTGGTGTGCTCTTGAAGATTCCAATGTAGTGCATTCAAGTTGACTCGGACGAACTTTAACTCATACATGAAACTTTCTCTTTTTTTCAACGCACTCACATCTATTGTCGTTCTTGCTACGGCGTACCCCACGCCGTGGCAGGGACGTTCTAGTGGTAAGTACCCATGACACATTGCATGCTGAGTTCACTAAATTAGCGTAACTTGCTGCCAGATGTAGAGAAACGCGAGGACCTCAACTCGGACCTCTTCGTTTACAACTACGACTGTTATGTTGAGAATCGCGAGGAGCTCAACTCGGATCTCTTCAGCTACACCGTTGACGGTTACTACCAGAAGAAACGTTCTGATCTCATCGCCGACGTTTCCCAGCCTGAGAGCCTAGAGGAGGGCAAGCGCGAGCAACTTGACTCTGATCTTTTTACTTATTACGCTTACGCTCATTGTACGCGCGAAAAACACTAGGAATTTTGACGCCAAGTTCTACGCAGGATGTCTTATTTTATTTGAGAGTCATTTATCGTATTAGTTTTGCCATCACTGCAACCTCACCCGCAAGTCATTTCCAGTACAACTACATATGTTAGCTCCCTCATGATCTGACACGTTGCATATTCATTTCATCACGGAAACGGTGAACAAATGAGAAATGTCGACTGTGGGTAGTTTGGTCATAGTACTACGTCTCCATTAGACTGACTTCTTACTATCGCACATATCCTACCATGTAGAACTAATGGAATGGCACTCAGTACTTGGCAACCATGGCCAACTGTGAGAAAGCATCAATATGATAATAAGTACGTTTGCGAGCTGCTGGCACTGTATTTGGTTACATTCCATTGTCGCATTTCAAAACTTTACTGCTCCTCACATTAATGTGGTGACCCCCTGCAGTGTTGTTCCTCCCATCACTTTCTAGCGTGAGATGACCTGCCCCATTTACTGCGTGACGCATCGATGAGAATTTGGGTTTGCCTCGTTGGGATGATGCGCGATGAGTGGTTTTCAAGAAGACTGGCACTGGCTGATTAAGATTACTACCATCCGGCGTCCACCTGGGCGACAATACCTCGGGCTTCAGCCAATTTAGATGACCTGAGTCATGAACGAACCTACGAAAAGGTATAAAGCGGTGCGCTCTTGGAGATTAGTGTATTGACGAACTTGAAGTTCTAGCCGCGCCTCTTAACTCCTACATGAAGCTTTCTCTTGTCTTCAGCACGCTCGCATCCATCGTTGTCCTTGCTACGGCGTACCCCACGCAGGAACCTGTCGCGAAACGTTCTAGTGAGTATCCATGGCACACCGCCATGCTGAGGTTACTAAATTAGCGTGATTTGCTGCCAGATGTAGAGAAGCGCGAGGACCTCACCTCCGATCTCTTCATTTACGACTACCATAATCATAGGAAGCGCGAGGAGCTCACCTCCGATCTCTTCATTTACGACTACCATAATCATAGGAAGCGCGAGGAGCTCAAATCGGATCTCCTCGTTTACGACTATAGTAGGAAGCGCGAGGAGCTCAACTCGGATCTCATCGGCGACGTTTCCAAGCATGAGAGCCTGGAGGAGGGCAAGCGAGAGGAATGACTCGGATGAGAAGCACTAGTAGTAACTTGACGCCAAGTTCTACGTATGTGGGAGTCATTTATCATATTAGTTTTGCCATCGTTGCAGCCTCACCCACAAGTCATTTCCAGCACATCTACATATGTTGACTCCCTCATGATCTGCCAGTGATTGCTTGATTTATGACACGTTGCATGCCCGTGTCATCACGGAAACGGCGAACAGATGAGAAAAGTTGGCTGTTGGTACTGGTTTGGTCATCGTGCTACGTCTCCATTAGACTGACGTCTTATCGCACATATCAGGCTATCATTTCTTGTCATTAATATTGTCTTGGCACATGTGGCATGTGCTACTTGACCTCGTCAACCTACCCTTGTTCCAGTAATATCAATGGACCGATGACAGGCTCAAACGGTTTGGGTGTGGCGCATATATGCCGAGAATGGTCGCAGGTATATGCATACATTGAGGAGAACCAGAGGGGCTCTGTGTGGGGAGAGTATAAGACAGAAATGCAGTCATAGCGGTCAAGTCAAGTAGGAGAAATTCATCTCGTACCATCGATGAATGGGATCAGCTTGATAAATATGTAAATGCCTACCTATAAACTTATCTCAGTTGGTGCTCGAAGCGGTGACCAAATTTCAAGGCTATTTGATAACGAGGATTGATCTGAATGTCCTGTGTGCGAAGCAAGCACTTCCCGGCTATGCACCGTGATTGTGTCCCCGAGGTCATGCTGGCATCAATACTCGGAGCGTGAAGCGGATGTCAAGCGCAGCCGCAAGGTCATTCAATGAAAGGTTGAACTGACGAGTATTGAATATATATATATAGATTGATCATCAGAATTCAAAGCTCAAGAGTCGCTGACATGTTGACATTCGATAGGGATGCATGAAAGCTGATACCATGGGCGGTGTCAAGAAAGCCACAAATGCGTCACAACATTTATTCTGGATCGATCAATTATTATACATGACAAGTACGATGCAAAACTCCTAGCTCCTTCTTCCAACTTCCTTCCAACAAGTACGATGCCAAGCTTCAGTCTCCATCGTCCAACGTCCTTCCAACAAGCCGAGCGATATCATGAGATACGATTAACACTGAGTAGAGGGAACGTTAAAGGAGTGTGATTATTTGGCGAGATAATGATATAATGAAACGAGTGTTGATGATATGAAATGACGACGGTAGGGCGAGATCTACTGGCAAGCGTAAACCTCGCCCTACCGTCGTCATTTCATATCATCGTCGCTTGCGCAGCACGCGAGACGAACCCGAGGCACACGCCGTCTCATTGGGAGCAGCGGATGACTCCTCTATGTTGCTGTCTTCAGTCAGATCCATTGACGCGTAGCCAGTATGATGTGAAGCCGCGTAGCATCCTAGGCCTGAAAATTTTGATCTGTGTAGTCTCAGTCGCATGTTTAGTCGTAAACATGCAAACAGGCTTACCTTCGTTGTTCCTTGCGTCGCGACACCAGCAAAGTCCTTACATCTGACCCAAAAATTAGAGGGCGTGATATCATCCAGCCATTCAATGGACATCGCGATACTTTTCATTCGGAAACCATGGTCAGACATTATCATTCACATGGAGATTCTACGAGCCGACTGGTGATGTAGCAAAGAGCACGCAGCCCGCACTGCCGTCCTTATCACGCGATATGAGGGCAGCACTTTCTGGACAAGACTCATCAACAGCTTCATTTTAGATTAAATAGAAGATACATCACATATTTAATCAGCCTGAGACAGGCATATCAGCATGTGTGACTTTGGTTATCACAATTCTGTCAGAGGCATAAAGCTGCATGCACGCACGCATAACGCAAGGATCATGTTGGTAGATTCGCCATAGCATTCAGCTGTGCCAGACTAACCTGAGCGCATGAGAGACTCAGGTCTGACGTGTTCAAGTTGTTTTGGTTTGTTGTCCAAAGGCTTCCAGGAATTTCTTCATTCGGAAGTTGCATTTTGCAATTACATTATGTCATTGTAAGTTGCACCAATACCATCGTTTCGGGATATCGATGATATTTGTTCTCACTTGCTTGTTTGGTATGAAGACTCCGAAATAGCTCCAAACCGACTCGAGTCGGACTGGGTCTGTGCTGGCTCTAATCGAATCTTCCAGGTACTTTAATGCTGGCTATGTGTCATTACTCATTAAATGGTCAGTTCTTTCAGCGTCCTAGCAGGTCTTTGTTGTTGAGTCCGCCTCGATTCAGAGACGACTGACAGAAAAGTCACCAACTGGACGACAGCGATACACTTTTCATTGATATCTTTTCAACAAGATTGTTGCGGCTATAATTTACTCCCATGGAACATCGGTAATGCTAATAGTTTCGAGTCAGCATACATGACGAAGCTGACCTACCAAAGCCTAGCCACACATTTCCCTTATGCCGCAAAGGCGGTCAGAACGAAACTTCTTTCTATTTGCTCCCCCGCATGTGCTCCCCATGTCAGTTATAGTAAGAGCGGTGATTAAAGACTCCAAGTTCCCCGCATTTTCAGAAGGTTTACCCCTGCAATCAGAAGCGGATTCTGGAACTGAACTTACGTTGCAATTGTAGTTGTCAAGATCTATGTTTCAAACTTTCGCCAGAGTGAGAATGAAAATTCAATCGTTGATGATGATGCTGATGACGACTTAGCTGGCAGGGCTGCCACCACCTGACTTTAGCTGTTGACGGCCCATTTTTTTATTCCTGGGCCTGAAACCTATACTAATGGTGAGACGGACCTGAAAGAACTCGTTCGTGGTTGGTACTAGTGCTTGAAACGGCACGGATCACTACCTCATGGTACCAATCAACCAGGAAGAACCAGCAAACTAAGGGTGTTGCTTAGGTTGGTTAGGTGGCTAACATTTTTTCGTGTTTAGACTCGTCTCAATACGGCAGGTGCAGGATCAGCCAAGGATCCTTAATCGGCGTCAAGAACTACTGCAGTGGAATAACGAATTTCCTCCCTTTCGTTTTACTTTGATGTGTATTTTTAGCAGCCGCTTAATCATTGGTACTTGCGCCGCGACAAACCCCGTGTGGGTAGTCTTCGACTTGCCAATTTGCGAACGCGAATTACAAGAGGCACCCCTGTGTTGTCCCTCTTATCACTTCCTCGCGTGAGACGATCTGCCCTATGCACTGAGCCGATTTGAAAACGCTTCAATGAAAATTCGGGCCCAATGGTCTTGCCTCGTTGGGATTGTGCACGTTGAGTGGATTTTCAATGAGACTGATGGCTGATTGAGAATACCGTCCACTTAGAACAATCCCTCACAAAAGATCTGAGTGAATCAGGTTTTGGCCAGTTTAGGTGACCTGAATCATGAGCGAACCTGCAAAAAGGTATAAAGTCTGTTGAAGATTCCAGTGTAGTGCATCAACGAAGTACTAGTCCCACCTCTCAACTCAAACATGAAGCTTTCTCTTGTCTTCAGCACGCTCGCATCCATCGTTGTTCTCGCTACGGGGTACCCCACGCAAGAACCCGTCGCGAAACGTTCCAGTGAGTATTCATGACTCACCGCCATGCTGAGGTTAATAAGCGTAACTTGCTGCCAGATGTAGAGAAACGCGAGGAACTCAACTCTGATCTCTTCGTGTACGAATACAAGAGGGATGTAGAGAAACGCGAGGAACTCAACTCTGACCTCTTTGTGTACGACTACGAGAGGGATGTAGAGAAACGCGAGGAACTCAACTCTGACCTCTTCGTGTACGACTACGAGAGGGATGTAGAGAAACGCGAGGAACTCAGCTCTGACCTCTTCGTGTACGACTACGAGAGGGATGTAGAGAAACGCGAGGAACTCAACTCTGATCTCTTCGCGTACGACTACGACCACAAGAGGGAAATGGACGAGGAAAAGCGCTAGGAACTTGACGCCAGGTTCTACCTACTGCCATTGCTGTAGCCTCACCCGCAAGTCACTCCCCTGTACAACTACATATGTCAACTCCCTCATTTGCTTTCTTGATTTCTGACACATGATATGCCCATGTAATACAATCGCAGTACTTTGCTTTACTCTTTCTGACTCATTTACAGAACTAGCGTTCTTGCCATTAAGCCATCATCTGGTGACTATCTTTTACATATACACGGGTGCAACTCATGTGTTGTCACCTTAAGTTCACTGAGTTCCCAGTTAAAATGAGAGATGGCAAGTCGATTATAGCCTACTCAGTGCTGGCTGGATTTGGTGCAAGGCACGTCAAGGAACAACGATCTTCTCTTAAATGGTCTCACTATGGGAGACTACGTGTTCCTCGCATCCTAAGGATTAGCATGCATCAACATATACATATCGCGTATGATGAGAAGAACAAAATGCAGTGACGACAGAACTGAGAAATTCTAGTCAGTTGGGAACGGGAAAACCACGTGAATGAAACGACATCACCTTAGTCGCCTACGCTGATGCCCTTGAGTAACCAGTCATACGATCCACTTCTCGCGATACTGACTCGCACATCTTTGCTCAACGCGGCGCCTCCTTTGAAGTGCAAGGTCGAGTGGACGCTGTGGCTTAACGATACTGACATCTTTCGGGGCTTCTTCAGCTATATGTAGGCAAGGTCAAGCTGATGAATAAGGGATAGGGTGTGGACTGTTGGGTGGACATGAAATCATAATTTCTGTAGACTGAACTGCGGCGAGGTGTTGAATGCATGTTCGAGTCGAGAGAGGGAAGTTTGGTAGTCCTTTCAAGGGGCAAGTTAACGACCCCGGAGAGATGGACAAAATTGACCTTGAGTATGTCCCAGATGGCAGCACAGCGCATGATTGACAAGCCCGAAATCAAGGTGGCTGCGGCTCTCTACAAAAGAGGAGATAGTAAGTGCTGACCGGCACTTTTTATTCAGTTAGGCCTTGAAGGGACAATTCCGCAAAAACTGTGAGCGAGAGCAGTCTCCCCTGAGCTGCGAGACAAGCCTAGGGGGAGGACAGAACAAAACGTATTCCCTTTAGTGGGTCGTTATCTCCTGGCGAGTATTCAGGATGGTGGGAAATATACGTTCCCTCGATATCCAGGTGAGAACGAGGTGAAGCATAGGGCAAAAGCACGGGAAGCAAATTGCCCGACAACAATTTTAGGTTCAGCGAGAGCGCCAATCGTCCGGTCGTTACTGTAGTTGTAAGTTGAATATGAACTGAAATGAAGGAAAGGGCAAGGAAGATGGATAGCAAAGCAAAAGTGGTGATCGAATATCTGACACAAGCAAGGTCACAGGTTGTTCCGGCTCAAACCATAAAATAGCCATACACCTCAAACATAATAATCACTTGCAAAGACATACCATTGAAGCATAGAGGAGATCCTCTAACATTCAAGCTTCTGATATATACACAGGAAGATCGTCCAATACATCTTCCTTGGCCTTCCCGTTCGTCTTAGGTATTGGAGGTCCGAGGTAGATGTGCCGGCAGCCGACGAGCGAGTTCAGTGGCGCGCGCACGAAGTTCGAACGAAGTTTCAGCAATACATGACGGCTCGTGGCCTGCATGCCATCAATACTTTAATATGCAACTCAAGTTATCGAAGATCACGTACTTCTGCCGCAGCTTTCTCGGGATGAGCGCACGCAAACAGCTGCATCTTCGTGGATATAGTCGCTCAGTTGTCTGTTTCTGCGAACAGAAGCGATGTTATAGTCACGCATAGTGCCTGTGGTCTGAATGGTCGATCGTCCATTTGTGCCTCCTGTTCTAAAGAAAGTGTTAGTGCAGTGCTGTGCAGTGGTTCACGAAGCTTGCATAATCATGGTGGTGGGCAATGCCCGCAAACAAACTGTCCAGCTTATATAAGCGAAAAACCCCGATGTCCGCAGAAAACACGGTGTCAGGGTGTACAACAGTAATTACAGCTACTAATACTATGAAATGTTGTGTATTTATGTTACTTATAACTATTCTACTCGTATAGTGACTGTAGTAGGTGTGGCAGTATGTACCAAAGGTTGTTGTTGAATTACTATGTTAATATTTGACTTAAGAATTGATTAGATTGAGAAAATTTACTTCGTCGTCAAGTGATTCACCACGCTGTCGCGCTTCGTAGCGCTCGACAACCAATAGCAGCACCTGCAAGCGCGCATGCTTACTGCTAAGGTGAGTTTTTTTTCGGGATTTTCTTCTCCACACCTAGGCGAGCGAGCCGCGACAGTGAAGCTCGAGCTGATCTTTGATAGGCTGATCAAGCATTGTGTTGAGCAACGCATCGTCAACAACGATTTCGAGTGCGGAAAAGTACTCGGCAATATGTTCTCCTTATTATGACGACACTTGCGAGCATGCTTGAGCAGATCCTGGAGGGTTTTCAAACAATGTTTTTTTGAAGGTCCGTACCGGGGAGGGCGCCCCATCATTCATTCGAAATTTTTATAATAAGAAAGTGAATATATCATGGACAAGCCATTAGAAGGATTCGATATCGTGGGCTCTAGCAACATGTTGCGACACATCAAGAGTGTTGAATGGGTCAACATTAGCACTTACGGTACGTCGCGTTTATGGAAAAACACGCTTGTGGCTGAGGTTTCATGTGTTTAAGGGGCTATTGCACTCTGATAGATTTGCGTACCGACCTCTTCGTCCTACCACTTTGCTTCACGCATGACTTTTAACCATATCACCTCTGCGCACGACCGTACAAGAACAGAATTTTTATTACTGGTCATTTTCCTACCAAACTACTCCCTACATACCCTGTATGTTGCCAAATAATGATCCAAATAAAATTTCGTTCTTGTAGCAACATTCAAGACACCAGTTCTAACACTTTTCTCTGCGAGACCACCTC